>JAPKLX010000005.1:2593766-2606839 GCA_026898415.1 Leonotis leonurus
TTAAATTATGACGATAACGTCAAACCGAATTTTCTCGGTTTTTTTTTTCTCGATTTCAGAAATTTCTGAAATGACTTTTAACTCACATTAGGAGTTCTATTCTTTAATACGAGTCTTTAAACTTTCAACGGATCTTGAATCCCTCGTTTATTCATAAATTTTTCTTTTATTCCGGTTTTTAATTGTCGGGATATTACACAAAACTTATGGAACGTGGTTGAGAATAAAGATGATGGATATTTCGAGTTCAACCAGCAGAGTGAATCTAATTCTACGGCTAGCACGATTCAATGTACTGATGATTTAGTCCAGTGGTGTCGAAATGATATTCCAGAATCAATTATATCTTCAAATACATTGCCATCAGGAAAAGAGCATCGTCAAGCACGTGAACAACAATTAGAGGAAGAAGAAGAAGAAGAAGAAGAAGAAGAAGACGAAGATGGAGATGAAGATGCCAACGCTACAAAATATAGTACGAGTGAAGTGACGATGATTATTAGTATTTTTAAGTAGTTTTATTATGACCTGACCATATTATATATATGCATTGAAAACTTGACATTTTTTATTCTTTTCAAATATGTTTCTATCTTCTTAGCATCTATGAACAAAATATATGAGAGAGAAATGAAGTTTCATTTAAACTTATTTATTTATAAATATGACTTTATAATGACGATAAAAAGTGACAACAATTACGTGTCACAAATTTATTTTCCCGATGGCACAAAAATGTCTATGGTGACCATATTAAAATTTACATTGTTATATAGTGCATTATTTTTTGCAACAATAATAATTTTCACTCGTACATACTTTTGTGATGTAAAAGATAATTATCACTAAATATATGATTTTAGTGACATGAAAAAAAATATCACTAACATTTAGTGTCAATAAATAATGACAAAAATAAAATTTGTCACTATTAAAATTTATTGTGACGATTGAAAATAATGTCAATATAGATATGTTTGCAGTCACAAGAACATTATCGTCACTAACATATAGTGACAATAACTAGTCACAAGAATATCATGTGTCACTGTTTCATTTTGTAGTGATGCCATAATTTATTATCACAATATTTAAAATTATAATGACAATATGACGGTCGTCACTGACTTATAGTGACAATAAATATTGACAACAATAAACTTTGTCACTATTAACATATTTTGTGACAATAAATATTATTGACACAATACAAGCATTTATAGTGACAAATTAATTATTGTCACCAATATTATTGTCACTATATGATGTTTTTCTTGTAGTGAGACTTATGTATATTTTCTAATTTATTTTTGTAGATGATGGATTGTCAAATTGTAAACGTTAAATTCAGAGGTTATTGAGTTGATTGTAGCTACGTGAATGGACAAGAGCAATTGCACTACTTCCGAGAAATGAAATTTCGATATACAATCTTAGATATTGTATTAACAATATGTTGATATCTTCGGGCACAGCGTATGAAATTTGTTACTTGTCGGCATCGGGAAATGGGCGGATGAGAAAATATCGTTTGACAAGTGATGCATAATTATTTGCTTTATGCATGAACGTAGCAAGTCCTACGGTTTATGTCAATTATATCAACGAATCTTCGTTTGATATAGGTGGACCATCCCAAAGCTCAAACTTGAATGATGAACTAGAAAATATTAAAAGGATTGCAGCTTCGGCGGATTGACTTGGTATTTTTACCTTTGAGACATGAACTTCGGTTCGACAAGTAGAGTAAATGATATTTCAGACTTGAATGATGCATATAATTATGGACAGGAACAAAGTAAGCGTCATGGTCAAGATCAGTATCAGGGTCAGGAACGAGAACATGAAGATGAAACGGTATCAGACCGAATACCGATTTATAAAATTATACATTAAAAATAAAATATTTATAGTTTTTATATTTTATATTTACTAAAAATATCTATATATTATAAAATATTTACCGAATTAAATTTAATTATATTGATAAAAAAACCGGTTGCTTACACATAAACATGTCTTTACCTTACGCACATAAGTGCAACATGGACCATTTCTCTGTATTAAAATAATACTCAATTTTTAAAATGATATTTTGAATTCATTCACAATTATTAAAGAAACAATTTATGTTTATGTTAACATTATTTAATTTAATTTTATTCTTAATAAATTTAATTATTTTGGTATGGTAAAAAAAAGTTTTGTCTACCCCGCGCTATATTGAATGTGGAACAGTTTTTGCAATACGTTACACAGAAACTCACACACACCAAGAACACATGAGTTGTTAATCCAATTCGGTGCTTACCACCTATGTCTGGGGGGCCACGCCCAATAAGGATCAATCCATTATTCAATAACCTCGAGTTAAAAAGGACTTTTACTCTCTAAGGACTACCCACGCCTTAAGAAACCTCTTCACTCTCCAACGTTCTTCTCTTAGTGATTGAAGCTAATCTCTCCCTAAACTAGCCAACCCTAGTACCCGCAAGTCCCTAGGATTATCCCGTTGAGTTTATAGAATACTCAATTACAAAGATCACACGACCCGATTATCTAACTCACGTAAAAGTTGAAGCAAACACGTCTACACAAACGTATGTATGTATGATTACAAAATTTAAAAGCTATCAATAAAAAGTTCCCACTCGTCACTCAATATGCTATCACAATTTATCTCTGGAGTGGGTGAATGGTCGTGAACTAAAGAGTCATCCTTATATAGGGTGTCGTCAAACCCTAGAGTCGCTGCTTGCCTTGTATGTCTCTTTCCTTGCGTAGAAGATCTTGCATGGTATCTAGGATATATTTCCATGATCTTGGAAGGAAATAAATCTTGAAATATCTCCTGTAGACGCCGCACGCTGACGGAGCTCAGTCGTTATCACTCCGATTAAGATAAATTTATAATACATACACTCTTCACTAGGTTCCACTAGTGGCAAACACAGGGTCGATCCCACAGGGAGTTGGTGGATTCCTTTCTCGATGTCACAATTTGGGGTTTTGATTCGGGTCTTGCCTTTGGCAAGAAGTGTAATCAAGCATAAAGTAAAGTGCTCTAAAAGTAAATAACAAAAAAAAAACACAAATAGAGTTAAATAAAAAAACAACTTGACTTGGGTTAAAATCTTTGAGTCTTGATCATCGGCACAAAGTTGTTTGTTGTACTAGCATGTCATTGGTTAAAGGTGAGCGTAAGAATGAGGTTTTACTCCTTCAACCCAAATGCATCACTCAGACAACCCCCTTTTTAATCGTCACGTAGCCATCGAAACCTCGCCCAGCATACATTTTCAGCCCAGAAGGTAAGGGTTACTCACTCCCCTATCCCCCTTGCCCAAGATTACTCTTGGACCAAGCTTACACCAGCATACCCAAATAGGCATTAGTGGGACACCGTAACCATGAGCACACCATCTCAGACGCCCGTCCCATGGCGTTCCCACCTACATCACCGTGCTGATCCCTTTGACTGGCAAGCAGGAGTTGCTAACACTTGGAGTTTCCAGCTCGCAGTTGTAACCTGGTCTTGCCTAAGACTACTACTGGCTAGACAACACCGAGGACTTGATCAAGTTGTATAGGATTCAGATCCTGCACTTTAAGAACATGCCAATACAACTATACATGCGATTAGACCTCTCAATACGTTATAAGTTCAGACTCAATTCATCTTTCTCAAGCCAAGTTTAATAAACTTAGCTACTCATACTAAAAGTAAAGAACACAAACGAGTACTTGTATTGAAATACGGGAATAGAATGTTACCAAAAGATCCTCTTGCCAGAACCAACCCTTGGCAAGGCCGAAAGCATTAACAGAAATTTAGACTAAGGATAAGAGCAGTCGAGCGTCGTCCCTCCCCCGAATGTGTGTCTCTAATTCATTGCATGGGTATTTTTAGATCTTCATGGGCTTGGGCTTTGTGGTAGGTGCGGCTAGGGTTTACGGCGAACTTTCCTTCCCGGTCAGATCTTTCACTTAGAAGGAGATGCTCCAAATCCTCCAAATATGGCATAGAAGTAAAGAGAGATATGTTTCCTTTTACGCGGATGGAAAGAAATCCGCCGCGCATCCCAGTGTCTTGCCCGTTGTCTTCTGCGCTCCCGACTGCTTCACTCTGTCGTCACCTTATCTTGGCCAAGGTGCTCATCTTGTCCCCAACGGTTGCAGCGTGATCTCGAGCGGTATTTGTGTTGAGCTTCAGATTGCCCAAGATGCTCTGTGTGTAAACATGTCAACCTAGACTTGTGTCCTCCCCGATACAAAACACGATACAAACAAAGAAAAATGACTCGATTTAGACCTAAACAAGACACAGAAAGAGCAGAATAAACGAGCTCGTCACATGCGTATTTTCAAACGTACATAATGTTCAACAATGAAATTACCATAGATAGAAGATTTTGCTACAACTATCATATTCAGATTCAAGAGAGAAAAATCTTAAGACAGATAACTGAAATTGTCTTAAATAAATACGCCAACATCTCCATGCACTCACAATCTCCCCCTTTGGCATTTATGTAGACCAAACACCAAATATGCAAAACCAAAACATAACTGCAGCTCCCCTTGCTATGACATGCATATAAGGGATCTTCCATGCAAAACAACTTAACGAATATGACAACATCTCACAACTGCATTCATCAAGGCACAACTGAACACATAACCATAACCATGCTTCATCATCACACATAACATGAAATATGGTAATCAAAATTAGAGAGAATAGCACAATATCCAAAGTACTGCATAGACGAATAACAAACATTAGATGCAAAAGTTACCAACATCCATTTTGCCCATCAGAATCAGAGTATCTCAGACGATCTCTCGGCAGATGAAGCACATGTCTGAAACAGTATCTGAAACACGTCATAGAACACTAGACAAAAATAAATTGTCACAACTGCATCATATTACACCTACTCCCCCTTGTTTGTTGCATAAATGTCAATATCATAAGCTTTCTTCCTTGCTGTCTGGAGTAACATCTCCCCCTTCCTCAGCATCAACATCAACAAGATCATCTTCAAATAGACTCAAATAACCCCCTTTTATTTGACTAAGGCTCCCCCTCAGTTTCATATTTGCATGATCACAATATGCAACTATAGATTGATTAGCCACCAAAGTAGCATTTTGCAGCGGAATTCCATGGCACGCCATGTATATGCGCGAAATAATCTCCATGCAGCACAAATTTTGCTTACTGTCACACGGACAGTCTTACATAACCATTCTTAAACATTTGTGTATGCAGCGATAATCACAAATCCTTGAACAATCAACAGGCCAGACAAAAAACAAAGCAGACGAAAATAAAATTATGTACAATCCATTAATTGAACAACCCATGAACACCATCATGCTTAATTGGAGAGATCAAATGATGCATAGTCCCGATGACTTCCTTAAGGACTCGAATCTTTACCCCATCTAAAGCTTTGTTCAGATCACCTATATCAGGGGGTGTCACAAAATAGCAATTGTTTATGGATCTTTTACCAACCATAACTTCATCTCCATCTTTTCAGAATAACACATATTTCCAGATCAAACTTAACGTCTAGTCCCTCATAACACAATTGGCTGACTAATGAGATTGTCGGCCAGATTTTCAACTAACAAGACATCAGAAATGATAGGCCTTCCTGGAGTGGTGAGAGTACCTGAGCCGATTACTTTGGACTGTACTCCATTCCCAAATGTGACACGATCATTTGATTCAAGAGATAGGTTCTTCAAGAAGTTTTTATTCCCAGTCATGTGCTTGGAACACCCGCTATCAATGCACCACATCTAATTCATCTTCGTCTCATGCAGGAATGTACTACATCTCGTTTGTATGATTTTTCAAAGGTATGGGCCTTGCATGAGTAGTTGAAGTACCTACGTCTGTCCTTGATGTAGAAGCAGCAGCAAGGTCAAATATGCCCTGGACGGTTGCAATAGTGACATACTGGAACAAACTTGTTGGTCCTGCTTCGGTTCAGGGCAGATTGATCTACAGGACGCCAGTGTCTTTCTCTCTGCTGGATACGTCTGTCTCATTGTCTATAATTATCAGGACTGTCTCTGTGCGAGTTAGTTTGTGAGACATGGCGCCAACATTGTTCCTTGATTCGGTTATGCCTCTCTCCTTGCTTCGAACTTTCAGGCAAATCCAACTGATTGATTGAATGTTTTTCCTTTTCAGGCACGGTGATGTTGGAGTTGCCCTTGGGTACCCAATTTTCTCCATTGAATCCAATTCCAGCCTTGTCGCAAGCTGACTTTCCATGATTCAACACTTCGTCAAGTTGGGAGGTTCCTTCTATCATCTTGATCAGTTTCTGTTGTTGATCATACTTTCCTTGCAACAATTTCCTTTACTCCTCACTTTTTCTTAGATCACTTTGAAGAGACTGAAATTGATTGACGACTCCATCTTTTTCTTTCGCTAGTAGTTTGATTATGTTGGTCAGCTCTTCGTTGATTTCAGCTACCTTGGTGCACCTCTTATGTAGAGCGTAGAGACCCTTAGGAACACTTAGGTCAATTTGAGATCCATCTTCTGAGTCGTTTTAAGATCCTTCTTGGTCTGACTCGTCTATGGTAAATGGAACATCTTTTGCTTTAGCCGTATCACTTATTTTTATCGCATGTGCAAGGAAATTAACTTTCTTTTTAGCTTCGCTTTCTTCAGTTTTATTGTTGTTGTCGGATGCCATATTAACCTTTCGTGAGTTCAAGGAGCTCTTGAGATTTCTGCAGTCAGCTTGTATATGGCAAAATCCTCTGCACTCATAACATTGTGGACCTTTCTTGGAACATTTGGGGTCGAACCTGCGAGTGAACTTGCCAAATTGACGAGCGATTAACTCCAAGGATGCCACCATCTTTTGATATTCATCTGAGACAGATTTAGAGTCTTCTTTCTCAGACTATGCCTTAAGTATGATGAATTTCTTTCCTCCAGCATTGTGATTTCTCATTCCCATCTCATAGGTTCGAAGGGACCATATGAGTTATATGTCTGTCATCTCCTCTAGATCTCGTGCTTCTTCAATAGCCATAACTTTAGAATCGAAACTTTTGGGCAGGGACCGTAGAATTTTCTTGACGAGTTTGTTTTCGGATATCTTTTCTCCTAGGGCAAAGCATTCATTAGATAATGCTAACAATTTAGAATGGAACTCACCAATGGTTTCATCTTCTTGCATCTTTAGGAGCTTGAACTGTGTGGTAAGTTGTTGCAGTCTCTGGCTCTTGACTCTGGAGTTTCCTTCGTATGTATTTTCAAGAATTGTCTAGGCCTCTTAAGCAGATTCACATGTTGAGATAATGACAAATACCTCCATACTGATTGCACATTGAATAACATTGAGCGCTTTTTGATTTGCACCTGAAGCAATTAACTCTTTTGCGATCCACTTATCTCTGGATTTTTCAACTCGTCTTCCCTTCAGGGGTGGAGTCCATCCAATCACCACGGAGGTCCATGCAGCTTCATCAATTAATCTGATGTACGAAATCATTCTTGGTTCCGTCAAGAATGGGGAATCGAGCCAACACGATTGTTTCCATCATGGTTACGAGAATAGACTTCCTCCAGGATCAAACACCAGTAATATAGGTGACCTGCTCTGATACCAATTGAAATTTTTGTCTACCCAACGCTATGTTGAACATGAAACAGTTTTTGCAACACGACACATAAACTCACACACACCAAGAACACATGAGTTGTTAACCCAGTTCAGTGCTCACTACCTACGTCTGGGGGGCCACACCCAATAAGGATCAATCCACAATTCAAGAATCTCGAGTTACAAAGGTCTTTTACTCTCTAAGGACTACCCACGCCTTAAATCTTCTTCACTCTCCAACGCTCTTCTCCTAGTGATTGAAGTTAATATCTCCCTAAACTAGCCAACCCTAGTACCCGCAAGTCCCTAGGATTATCCCGTTGAGTTTATAGAATACTCAATTACAAAGATCACACGCCCCAACTATCTAACTCACGTAAAAGTTGAAGCAACACGTCTGCACACACATATGTATGTTGGATTACAATAATTAAAAGTTATCAATAAAAAGTTCTCACTCTTCACTCAATATGCTATCACAATTTTTCTCTGGAGTGGGTGAATGGTCGTGGACTAAAGATCCATCCTTATATAGGGTATCGTCAAACCCTAGCGTCGCCGCTTGCCTTGTATATCTCTTTCCTTGCGTAGAAGATCTTGCATGGTATTTAGGATATATTTCCATGATCTTGGAAGAGAATAAACACGCGCATTTTCAAACGTCCATAATGCTCAACAAGGAAATTATCATAAATAGAATATTCTGGTACAACTGTTATATTCGGATCCAAGAGAGACAAATCTTGAGACAGATAACTGAAACTGGCTTATATAAATACGCCAACATTTCCATGCACTCACAGTGATAATGAAATGACCTTCTAATATGAAGTAACTCAAGTGTAAAAACAGTGAAAAATATATCAAATATTGAGAATGAAAATAAATAGAAACATATTTTTATGAACTAAATAAGGATGTGAAGGAAAAAATATCAAAAATATCATTTATTTTATAAATAATTATAATAGTTAAAAACATCATTTTATATATAAAAGATAGAAGGGAATAATTTGTTAAGGTAGGGAAGCTATAGACATGGTGGGTACTAAAATACCTAAGAATGTATTGAAAATGACATTTCTCTATTCAATACATACCGTATGTCTTAAAATTTGAGTACAATTTTACTTCCACGTTCAAATTATTTTTTATCTTCCATTTTTTCCCATGGATACAATCTCACACTCAGAGGAGATCAAAATTTGGTAAAAAAATTAAAAATCGAACCAAATTGAGCTGAATTGAACTAATAAATTCAATTCGAGTTTTCTTTTCTTTTCAGTTCGGTTTCGATTTTAAATTTAAAAAAAATTTGAGTTTTTCGATTCAGTTTCGATTTTGGTATAAAATAATTAAAATCCTAAAAACCAAACCGAAACATATTATATAATAATTATTTATTTAATATTACTTATTAATTAATTATTTATCTAATATTACTTATTAAATACATAAATATATTTATTTATGTTAAATAATACTTATTTCTTTAATATTTTCAGTTTCTATTTATTTAGTTTTTAACCAAAACTGAATCAAAAATTTCAATTCAATTTTTTCGATTCAAAATTATCTTGATTCAGTCTACAATTTGGATTCAATTTCTTTCGATTTCCTTTATTTTTTAGTTCAATTACCGAACTGGACGTTGCTCACCTTTAGAGACTACATCATTTGTTAAAATTCTTATAATTTATGTGATACCTAAATTTATGTTTTTTATTTTTATTTTATTTTATTTTTTGTTACCATTATCAATTGCACCAGAATTACCAAAGAACAATATAACTATAACTCTATAGTGGCTAGCTAGTAGAGTCCTAATTTGCTAGAATTAATTAAAATTGAAATTTTTTAATGTTAGGGAAAACATGATAATATGAGGTTACATGTCAAGATCGGAAATTATCAAATTGAATTTTACCTATACATTTTATTATTATTTGTAGCTAAATTAATAACTATGGGTTGTTAGAAGTCAATTTTATATAATGTAATGTAAAGTAACTCCGATTAATCACCGAGAAAATAAAAGGAACCAAAGAGAAATGAAATTATTGAATACAGAGCCCAAATCGGTAAAGCCCATACATATATTTGAGGTCTAATTATAAATATACTTTTTTTTTGTTAAAGAAAAATTTTATTCATAGAAACTTTAACAAAGAAAATAAAAGGTAGTAGAAGTACCTCAAAAGATCAGAACATTACATATAAAAAGAAAAAATTACGCCATCCTAGAAATAACATATTGATTGTTCATCCTCGTATTGCTTCTTATCCTAGAAACATATATGGGTAATTTTATTTGTAGTCACGGATTCTCTTTCTATAGCTACTTGTTATTGAAATTTAAAAATTTACCCTTATAGTTTCAATAGGCTTTCGGCAGTTTTTGAAGTTCTTCAAATTTATTAATTTAGCATATTATTTAAGATTCCTTCATATTTGGAAAAGAAAGAAAAAGTAAATAATTTTTTTGGAGAAACAACGTAAAAGTAAAACAATTTGATTATTTGATGACTTAAAATTATTTGTGATAAGAACGGCACGCTTTGAAATCTTAGCGCATTTCAAATTTTAATCGGTAATTTTTATGAGTTAATGTTTAATAATTGAAAATTGTAAGAATGAGTGCGCATTTGATAGATAAGAAAATAATATGAATTAGATACATATCTGACGATGGAAAATAGTTTTTTATATGAAAAGAATCAATTATTTAATCACAATTAAAATAAAAATACTGAGATCTGCAACTTTAATCATTTTTGTAAATTGCAGAATTAAGTTTTTGTATTTGACAATAATGAAGGACATAAAGAAAAATTAATAAATTGATATAAGAAGTTACATTCCAGCGAAAAAGTACATTTCTAAAATGGGAGGCTATGAAACGCGGCTAAGATTAAAATTACCCAACATATATTTGTGGTCTAATTATAAATATAATAATAAACCCATTACTAAATGGGCTATGCTTGACTTCGGCCAGTTTTAGCCCACGCTTGCAGTATGTCTAATAATATAAAACACCAATTTTCTATTATACATTTTTTAATTGGATCATTTTTATGTACATTAATAAACACTCCTTATATGGAATAATATTGGCTATGCTCTAGTTAGTGAGCACACGATCACATGGAACGAGTTTTGAACACGATTTGGTGAAGGTCTGTACCTGGTTCATCTGAACTACGAAGGTATGTTTAAAAATGAGCTTCGGTGTTTGAAATTTGAGATTTAGTAGGACAGGAGTTAAGATTTTCATGGAAGTAGTTAACACCACCTCCTTCAATAAATTTCAATAAATGACGTGTATCTATATAGAAATATAAGATCTCATACCGTAAAAAAAAGAGAGCTTCAAATTTGGTCCAGACGAGATATTAAGTGGAAAGCCATAACCCAATGTTCTCGTCAACAAATTGTTCTTTCAAAACAAATAAACAGCTTTGGAGTTGTGGGTGAGCACAAGTAGGATTTTTGGATAACCCGTGATATTCGCCTTGATCTCTTGAGGACTCGTGATTTATAGATTGTTGGGAACCCTACAATGTGGTATTGGTTTTGATAATGTTATTCGAAACAACACTTAGTTAAAATATGAAATCTTAAAATCAAGTAATTGATGTTATCTGTTAAGGAACATCTAAAGTATTAAAGAAGCAGATGGTATAATTTTACTATCTGTATTATTCTTCTCAAGTTGTCCTGGACAAATCAATTATGTACACAAGGCTTAAAACTCATTGTAATGATAGCGAGTTATTTTGAATAGATCGAGTTCTCGATTTGTTCACAAGTTTACAGCTCGCTGTCCCATGCCTTGTATTGGTTTTTGAAATCTGTTCTAGAATAGCCTTTTGCAAGATCAACATTGTAAAAGGAAGTTTGAAGTTTCAAACTGACTTATAGTGATCTATTTCTAGTACTAGCATTCGTGATAGCTGTATAAGAAAGTCTTGCAATCTTGAAGAACAGCGAGCTGCACTACAACAGATCGCTAAGAACAGCGAGACAACATACTTGTCTACAAAGAACAGCGAGATACAAATTGTCTACAAGAACAGCGAGACAAAGTAAACAGCTAGAGACAAATATCGTAGGAAACGATATGCACTTGCTCATCAACAACTAGAGTTCGTGGAACAGCTAGAGTTCATGGAACAGCTAGAGTTCATGGAACAACTAAAGACTATGGAACAGCGAGACATATGAACAACAGATCGTAATCTCAAAATCGATCTGTTCACTCAAACTTCTCCAAAGGTCAAGATCAAGAAGTATATGTTAATTGGGAATCAAACTAATTAACAAAGTGTGGACAGCTCGTCTCGAAGATATTGTAGGAAACAATATGCATCTGTCGTAAGACAGCGAGCTGTTATAATCCACACCATTACTACGGTGGACTGCCGACATACTTAAATTTATCACAAGTCAACCACTCCATGTATTGTCACATCAACGATATACTTTAAGGAATGAAGTACAAGAAAATCAAAACTCATGTACTAAGTATCATTCCCAATATGGCAATGCACTGGGAAATCTCGTGATAGGTGGTAACCACTCTCAACTTGGCAGCGCATGTCTCAACCTCACTGCCATGCATTTAATGCAACCATTAATGCGTTGAAAAAGAGAACCATCGTCTCCAACGGATAGTTTCTTCAAGGAGGCTATAAATACCACCTTCACTTCTAGGAATGAGGACGAGAATTCACGATTACAAAGCTCAAACTCTGCTCAAATATCTTCAAATATTCAAAGCCCTAAAAGCACTCCTTCAAGCTCTAGAATTCTCTGAGTGCTTTATTATTCTTTTGAAGATTGTTTCTAGAAATTTGTTGTTTACCAAAATCAAGTTAGGATCTAGTTTTGATCCAAAAGTTGTAAGATTTAGATTGTAATTCTTCAATCTAAGAAGTGTAATCTCAAGTTGTTATCTAGTTTTGATAAAACTTGAGGCTCGAGCTCAACGAGTAAAAATAAATGAGACATAGTAGATTTCGATCTAGTTTCGATCGAGCCGTGGACGTAGGGAAAGTTTATCCCGAACCACGTTAAATTCTTTGTGTTCTTACTTTCTGTTTCTCTTTATTATCATCTTCTCCATACTCTTGCATTTAAATCTTGGTTGATAATTTCTCCAAAGAAAGAAAATGTTTCTCACCTTAAAAAGAGCATTAACCACCACATTCCGCACACAACTTTAATCAAGTTTAAATCTGTGTTTATCACTCTTGATTATTGCTATTCACACATAAGGTATTATTTGAGTAAGACTTAATCTTCCTAACAAGAAGATTTGTTTTACTAATCCTAGCTATCTTAGTTATTAAGAGAGCTAAAGCCTTATATTTAAGTTTGAACAAGAAAACCTAAAAAGTTTTGAATTGGTGTATTCCCCCCCCCCCC
>JAPKLX010000005.1:2632874-2674173 GCA_026898415.1 Leonotis leonurus
ATACACCAATCTAGCTCTTTCGGGACCAACATAGATGATATAGTTTCTATATTCGCCCTGATCCCTTGAGCACTTGTAGTTTATATGCTAAGGATTTCAGATTTCATGTTATTTATTTCTCCTTGTTATATTATATGTTTGGGCAAGTGTAAAAGAACTATCCACTACCCCCACCACTAAGGAGTTTCAGTGAGTCGGATTGAAACTTGAAGTTTGAAATTTCGTTTTATTGCATATGTGTCATATATGTTAGTATCTTATTTTTAAGTTATTTCGAAAGTTTAATTATGACTTGACGGTGAAAAGAAAATGGTATTCAAGTTTCTTATTTTTTATTATTCACCGAGATTCTTTTCTTCATTTATTTTTTTGTGTTTTAAAAAATACCCCTTATTTTAATTCGAAAGAATTATTGAGTCTTAATATTAATTAGGGAATCATATCCATAGATATTAAAATTTCGTTGTTGAGTTTCAAATGCGATAATCACCCAACGAATTTAACTGTAATACCCCGTACTTTGATTCGAATGAATTATTGAGTTTTATTTATTAAATAGAGTATTATATTCGTATGAATTTTAAAAACTCCATTGTTGAGTTTGAACTATGATAAATACTTATCGAACTTGACATTAATTTAACGTGCTCGAATTTAATTTTCGAAACTTTTGCTAAATCGAATTGAGATTTATAGTATTTGGACTTAGACAACAAACCTTTATGTTATAAAATAAAGTGGATTAGTGTATTGAACAAATGCCAATTAAAAGATTGAAACTCCAATTAATAGAATAAAAGTCCATTTAGATAAATGAAAACTCAATCTCTAAATACATGCTCATTTATTCTATTGAGTCCAATTATATATTGATTAGTCAAATGACTACTATTTTACATTCTAATGGTAGTATTACATCAAAAATATCTATATATTTGATATCCCTAAAGCTAGATAGGTCAAATAAAATATGTCATCTAACATTGCACATCAATGTGTAGTTTTTCCTCACCACACAATACTACCAACTCCTTCCTTTTCAACCACTCAAGTTAATTTCACCTTTCTACCTAAAGTAAAATATGTCACCATTGCTCTCACCCCTTATCCATCTCAATATTTCACAAACTCTTCCTTTTGAACCTGCAAAAAGAAGATAGAAAGGAAAGACATAGAGATCGAGCTGGAAAAGGGTAGACAACCAAGCATCAAACCATTCATCTTCTATTCTCATTCCACCTTCAAGTAGGTTTCAAGTGAGTTTCACCTATTACATTGAATTATTTCAGCATGCTTTTACTCTTTCATTTCAGTTGTATAACATGAAATTTAGCTAACTATGTCCACATTTTGAACTATAAGGATACTTCACAATTAGAGTTCTTTACTACTTCTGCCTAAGTCTTAGAACATAGACTATAGCATGCTCTCTCAAATGAAAATCGAGCTTTTACCGTTTGAAATAAAACTACAACTTCACAATAGATCAAATAGTTGTTTCACACGTTGATAACTCTTCTTAAAAAAAGAGAGAAGAAAACTAGTAATGAAGAAAGCAGTAAACCCAAAATCTCCATTCAATAATTTGTAATGATGATTCTTTAACCAAAGAATCAAAAGTAAACCTTCTTTAATAATTAACTCCCAAACCAAAACATAAAACTCAAAACTAATCTTCTTTAAACCAATGGAAAGAAGAGGAAATAAACCTGCTCTTTGCCGAAGACAATTCGACCGTGAGTAGAGACGAGGTAGCAGCACACGGGGGAGAGCAGGCTGGTGCAGCGGCAACGGCGCGGTGCACGACGTTGTTGCAGGCGACTCCAGTGGACGGTAGCTTGCCAGAACTACCACGAGCAGGAGAGAAAAAGAACAAGGAAGAAGACTGACTCAAAATTTAGGGATTTTCCCCTAAACCTTTATCTTTATTTGATTTGAGACGAATGGAGTCGAATCCCTCCAAGTATTGGTCGGATTTCAGAATTGCCAGAAAAACAAATCCGGCAAGGAAAGAGAATGTGTTTTGAGCAATTCGTTTTGGGCAATAAATCAAGAAGAGGGAGAGATATAACAATGGAGAGAGAGGAAGATTTGAAGGGTGCCATCATGGCGGTGGTGATTTCGCGGGAGAAGATTTGGGTGTGGGTCTGTGGAAAAAAAAAAGAAAAGAAGAAGATACGGGGGGTTTTACTTTTGGTTTTATTCTATTTTTATTATCACTATTTGTTTTAGTTATTAATTGAAGTTTATAACAATTAATTAAAATCTGAAATTTAGAAAAGGGGATGGGCCGGGTCGAATTAATGAGTCGGGTCCTGTCCAATTAGATAAATTAAGTTGGGTCTATAGTTTTTGGACCATGGTGAAAATATATCTTAGCCCAATCCATTACAAAATAACTATTGGCTAAATCTAGTTACATTCTAATGGACTATTAATCATTAATTATGTCTTTGGGTCTAATTAAATTTTAAAATGTTGATGATTTATAATTAATTAAGAATAATTAATTAAGGATTTATTTATTATATAGATTATTTTAAATCTTATTTATTATTAATTTATTAATAAATAATTGTATTACTTAATTAATTCGAATTGAGACATGAACTTTTTTCTAAGGGTCCCCAATTACGCGAACTTATCTAAAATTCTGATTCTTATGTCGGATTTAATTTTCTCAATTATATTAATTGCAAGCAAGCAATTATTTATTTATCGAATTAGTAAACGTTTATTTCATTTGAACGAAACTAAGGATTTTGGGGAAAACCTTAAAGTTTCGTTGTGATTTAGTAGAACGATTATGAAACACTAAAACCTATAAAATCACTATGTCTCGAATGAATAGAGATATTCTAAGAACTTAAATGATTCTAAATGTAACTCGTTACCTGAAGGTCCATCAAGGGGGTGACATCTAAGGAACGAGAAGGAGAACCAGACTGGTCAACTAATACTGGTGTCTCAGGTGGGTTTACCACAAATTATACTTTTGCTGTAATAAAGCATGTTTAAAGAAAATGTGAAATGATTGTTATGCATAAAATTATATGTGTTATGTGTGTGATTCATATCTGTGTTGAGCCATGTTTGCGAACTGGTCAACTTGTGAATAACGATCGGATCTTGAGCCATGTGTTGGTCAAGGTTAGTATACACATGGGGAGTGTGATCGTGAGTCATTACGGACCGATCCATATAGGACTGTGTGTCACTATTGACTGATCCGGTGGCACCCATTGGTCAACATCTGGGGGAGTGGAACCATTGCTCACCAGCGTTGTAACCATTTTTAACGTCTGGGGAAACAGTAACTTTGCCCACAGCGTTGTTATCATTGATTATGTATGGGAGAGTGGAAACATTGCTCACCAGCATCAGTTACAGATATGGATGAGACACATGGAAAAGAGAGTTATCACTCCAACTTTTGGGTAAAATCAAATGAATATTTAGTATTCTCAAGTTATTTCAAGATACTTGTGTTATACTGTGTTAATGCATGATCAATAACTGTTTGTTTTCGGCATAACCCACAGAGTACACCAAGTACTTAGCCCTGTTTGTATTTTCAAAAACTTGCAAGTTGAGCAAGGGCGATGGTTGAAGTGCTGAGTAGCCGTTGCTTTTATTAAGTAGTAAGGGGTTAATACATATATTCATATGTGTATTAATGGCTTTTGTTATTCTGCTGCAAAATTTTATTGTTTTCCCTAAATGGTCTAAATTGTAAATCTAGAACCTTTCTAACGTATTTCGGTATTTGAATTTTGTATTTCATACTTTGAACCTTCGGGAACTTCTTTTAGTATGATGTTCTATTTGAGCCTTTAGGCTATTAACTCTTGTTCGTAGCTATTTCTGGACTATTGTGATCAATTATATTTCTAATTCCAGTGTTGTTTGTGAATTTATCCTTCTTATTCGCTTCTTTATTTCACCACCAAGTCACATTCCATGGATCCGTCCTTTTGGGAAGTGGGGTCGTGACAAGAAATCTTATAAAGAGATGATATTCTAAATTTGATATTTAGGGTGTTACACTAGAAGCGCTATTTCACCTGACTGATATTGTGTCAGATTTGTACCTAACACAACTGCATAATAACCACCTAGAAAGTGGATATTTTCTAACAATATGAGGACCACTATGACGTGACTAGGGATGACAATCGGGCACGGCGGGTATGGATAGTAATTATTCATATCCATACCCACGAACTAAATGGATATTAAATTCACTCAAACCCACTACCCGCGGATATCCGCTACCCGTCGGGTACCCGCGAACCCGCCACCCACCACCCGTTAGATACTCATTAACCCACAACTCGTGGGTATCTATCATCCCTAAAATATATAATTTTAATATTTAAGATATATTAAATATAATTTTTGATGAGAATCATATTCTAATTTTATATAAAAAAAATAGATAAATATGGTTAATATTTATGAATACTTTAGGGGTATTTCGTGGGTAAATTTTCGCGGGTATATGGGTTTTGCGGGTATGAATAGTTAATATTCATACTCATACCCATGAACTAAATGGATACTAAATGCCTCTCGGGTACCCGCGGATATCGGGTACCCACTGGTAAATTGTCATCCCTAGACGTGACTCACTCTTATTGAAGATGATTTGAAAGTAGTACTAATGTCAGCAAAATTGTTATTCCTTATGATATTACCCTTAGGTTGTGTTCTATTTGATGAATAAATTTATCCCTTGAAAATGTAGGATAAGAATATAATTACCCTTTAAATTCCTTCTTTTTTATCCACCACCCTATCTAAATTATAATTCATTACTATTTTTCTCCTTAATTCCACTTTAAGGAGGGATAATATTATCCATCCAAATTTGAAGGGATAATATTATCCCTCCTTAGAATGGGATTAAGGAGAAAATTAGTGATGAATTTATAATTTAGATGGGAGAGATGGAAAAAAAGAAGGAATTTAAAGAGTAATTATACTCTTATCCCACATTTTCAAGGGATAAATTTATCACTCAAAGAGAACATAGCCTATACTCTTAATATTATGACCAATAAATACCCCATTCATTTTCTATTAATACACCTAATGAACAAATGCTAGCACACTACAATACTAAACATATTTCTTGCATTTTACTCAATCTACTACGAGCTGACTTGAGCATCAGAGTCTCTTATTCCCGAAGAATACCAACCACTCTCCAGTACTCTTTTGCAAGAGTTTTGCTCATACAGACTTCAGATGCAGTCTCCATACCAAGAGTTCTATCAAGATCACAAATTAATATTCAATGTTATGAACTCCAATCATTTGGAATGTTCATACGTTTCTTTATATTATGTTGTGGATGAATCTTTAAAATTGTGGTTGATAAATATATGAACATTTTTTCCTGATGATGGATAATGTAGTTTTTTTGTAAATATGATAATATTAATATATATGGTTGTTGGGTTCAAAAGTCATAACAAAATTTAAACGTGGTCCGAAGTCTCAACTAATGAATTGACTATGCTTCTTTAGCATTCATCTATCTGTTAGTGAAATGATCCGTTTTTCACTTTTAAAATATTGTAATCATAAAGTCATCTTTTATATATTATATTTTTCTTTTGTAATTAGACCCGTACTTAACTTGTACAGCTTTTGAAATTACAACATCCGTACTTTTTTCTTTTCACTAAAGGTCATTTGGTAGAATAAATAGGATATAGATGAGTATGATAAAAATAAAGTGGTAAGTTAGGATATGGGGAGTTAATCTTAATATGTTAGATCTATTTGGTAGACAATATAAAGATGAAGATAAATCTAATATTATGTTTGGTAGGAAAGTTTATTTCCTAGCTAAAGAGGTGATTTTATCACTTTGCCCTTATAATATTCTGGTATTTACAAACATGCCCTTCAATATAAAATTTAAAATGATCATTTGTATTGTATTTCCCCAAATTGGATTAGCAAAAGAAGAAGAAAGGAGTGAAGCTAGGGTTAGTCATGGGTCGTCGTTTTTTAATTTTCTCCGACGAACGAATCAGGTTGCAGGTCCGTGTATCACCGGTGAAGTTAACTATTGTATTTCCTTTATGAAAACGAAAATCTGAATAAATTAACACTCTTCTACTATATTAGGAAATTCGGAAGTACGAGAACGCAACTACAAGAACGTTGAACGCTGAACAACGTAAAAGTCCGTTGGAGGCAACGTGTATCCAGTGATTCTCAAGAAACCCCAAGTTGTTTTCGGTGAGGTGAGGTTTCAGCCAGAAAATTCAAAACCCAGCAAAACCCAAATTTATATCTTCGGCATCGCACTCTCAGTCGAAGAAACACAGAGAAATTAAACACAAGAATATGAGAGAGGCCGATTGAAAGAAAAAACCAAGCTAAGCATCAGCACTTACCTTAGTGAAAGCAGTGTCGTCTTCCTTCAAGTCGCGCCGCACATAGTGTAAAGCTCCGAAATAAACGCAGAGAAAAAAAAAAGAAAGGATAAAGTTTATCGATAAAACAAATGATAGAGAATTAAAAATAGATAAGGGTATTTTTGGAAACAATATTATTTCAGCTTTCTACTATTCAAGTAAGTTAAATCTAATATCTCGGGTGTGGAGGGTTTATAATATCTTCAGCTCACTCATAGACACGGGTTTGCATTTAAAAACGGGCTCATGAGTTAACCAAATTTGCTACAAAATGTAAGTTTATTCATGATTACTTTAGCATAACAGACTTTAACCAATCTATCAAGTGGACCCTAATGTATATTACTAGAACAATGTTATTTGGTTGCTAAAAATTGGGTATATTTTTATTTAAAAATAAAATAAAATGATGGCATGCACTAATTGCAGGGTGTCCAAATTCGTGTAAAATTTAAAACATTTATAAGTCATCGAGAGACTAATATTGGTTATTTTTATATAAATTAGTTAAGGATAAACGAAGTAAGTAGTTGCATTGTCATCATCAAATTTTTGGCTTTACCTTAATTCTCCTCGTAGCTTGACTTGTTTAAGTTAGTTGCACTTTCAACTTATAGTTTTTGGCCAACGAAAACTAACCAAATCTTGCAACTATATAGAGATATTCTATTAATTAATAGATTAATTGTTTGAAAGCCTTGACCAACTTACATGTCATGACATCTATGAACTCTTTAAATGGGTTGTTGATTGGTGAATCAAACTAAATAAATTAAAGAATCAATTATATGTGTGTGGGGTGGTAGTATTACTCTATAAAATTTGTAAATTTTAACTTTTAATTTTTTGATTTGATGTAAGATTATAAGTATAAAATGATCATATCATTAGCAGAGGGAAATAATTACTCATGGTTTTGGGGTTTCATAGATACATATATATTTAATTACCAACGAATTAAAGTTTAATTTAGATTAATTAAAAATCAAAACTTTGTTAGAGATAATGTTTGACATTGATTTAAGATATGTAAATGCATGACCTCCTAGCTACTTAACTTAATTATAATTTTTATATATAAGTTAGTAAACCACCTTGAAAAAGTTTATATTGATTAATTTGAAAGATGCTCCTAATATATGTGTCTTTTGATTATATCCATTAATAAATTAATTGCATGCACCGTCAAATAAATTTGTGTATACAAAATTATAAATTAATAAGAGTTGAGTCCAATAATATTTGTTTTGATTTCTGAGTTGATTCTATATTAATTCCACTCCTCCAAATTAAAACAAAGAAGCAGTTTATATATCCCTTTAAACTAATTGAAGCGTGCAGTGCATACGTTGCACACTGTATAAGCTAGTTAGGATAATGTTGGTCCCCAAACGAGTAAATATAAAATTTGAAAAGCGAAATTTGGTGGTAAACTCGTTTTTATAAAAAATCGATCAAAATCAAACTTTCAGTTTGAGAGCCAAGTGCTCTTTCTATCGAACAAGATTTTACAATGAATATGAAATCTATAATAACTTGCTCGATTTCTAAGCTCTAGATATGAAAATATTTTGCTTAGAATACACAGGGAAAATATAGCAACTCTAACTATGAAACACTTGAGAAATGAGTGTTTCACTGGATAAAACTTTGAGCTCGAGTAAGAGTTGATTTCTTGTAATTCTTGAGTCTTCCCGTTAGTTGTTCAAGTGAAGAATGCTCTCTTTTTATAGTTGATGTAGATCCGAACTAGCCGTTGAGTATAGCTGTTTGAATTTTGAATCTGATCTATCCGTTGAAGTCGTCCTTTTTGCCATTTTTGGTATCTGTCATTTTAGACAAATTCTACAATCTGCAGTTTTCCATAACTTAAGTATTGGCCTTCAGATTTGGACCTTCAGGCTCAGGCTGGGCTGGTCCCTCAAAATGGGACTTTCAGGCTGGGACCTCCAGGCTGCACTGGTCCCTTAGACTGGGACTTCAGGCTGGTCTGGTCCCTCAGATTGGGACTTTCAGGCTGGAACCTTCAGGCTGCACTGGTCCCTCAGACTGGGACTTCAGGCTGGGCTGGTCCCTCAAATTGGGACTTTCAGGCTGGAACCTTCAGGCTGCAATGGTCCCTCAGACTAGGACTTTCAGGCTGCACTAGTCCCTCAGGCTGATTTCAGGGCATGACCTTCAGGACAGACTTCAAGCTGACTTTCAGACTTAGTTTTTCAGGCTTGCCCTTGAGGCTTGGATTTTCAGGCCTGGTCCTTCAGACTTGCGCTACACAAAATCAATTTTTGGAACCAAATCAAAACATAATAAATATCCCAACAGATAATATATAATTAACTCATAATTATATGTTCACTTCTTAAATTAATTGATATTCAAATACAAAATATATATATAGATAGATATATAGTGGTTGTTTGGTTTGATTGATAAGATTGATGGGATTATTACCATTAAATATCTACTTCTCAGCAAAAATCCTTCACTTTTTACCTCTCCTTTTGAATTTAATTCATTCTTATGCCCCCTTAATCACTCAAATGAGTGATTATATAATCAAGTCAAATCGGTGGGATTATATAGGGGTTGTTTGACTGAGCTTATAAGCTGATTAAGAGTTTATAAGCTGATTGAAAGTGTTTGACAAATTAAGCTATTTGAGAGCTTATAAGTTGTAAAAATAAGCTCATAGAGCTTATAAGCTATTCAAAAAATAAGTAGCTTCACCCCAACTTATTTTCCATGAATTTATAAGTTACAACAAAATTACATAAATAACCATACAATAATTTGTTATTATCATATTTACCCCAACAAATCACATATGAAAAGTTTAATATGTCAAACACTTTATTATTTTATAAGATTTTTAAAAGAGCTTATAAGCTCATTTATCCAAGCACCTTAACAACTTATAAGCGTTGTAAGCTCTTTAAAATAAACTTTTAGCCAAACACCCTCATAATCACTCATTTGAGTGATTAGAGGCATAAGAAGTGATTAAATTCATAAATAGAGGTAAAAAAAAAAGGGATTATGGATAGGAAGATAGAGATTTAATAGTAATAATCATATCAATCTCATCGATCAAACCAAACAATTCCATAATAAGTTATCATTAATCACTACAAGAAAACATACATTCAGTAAGAGTAAAAATTGGATTATACCGTCATTATTGACATTTAACTAGAGAAGCAATAGTGAGAGGTGGTGACAGATAAAAAATATTGTCACTAAATGTTATTAGTGATGAAATTTGAACTCTTAACTATAAACTTTACTCTCACTAAAACTATATTTTTACAATTAGTGAGAATATATCTCTCTTTAATAATATTTACGTCACTAAATGTCATTTAGAGTATATTTGTATTTTCCAAACAGCCATTTTCAAGATATAGAATTTTCCTAATTATTAAGACGGCTTTGTAATAAATTTGGAGGTCCAAAGTTTGAAAACATGTAGCATATATACATTATTTATCCATTTTTATTGCATCTTTTGGTGTAGACATTTGGACTTATCAGTCAAAAATACTGAAAACTCACAAGATGTGGTCCCCCTTCATATTATTTATTACTAGGTTGCTGCCTCTTACTATACATCTTTCTCTTTTATTTTCTTCTAAACAAGTGATCATGATTGATTTATATAAAAATGAATCTTTATTTGAAAAATAAATAAAAAAATCAACTATTCAAATCAATGTTATAATCTTCTTTATAAATTAAAATTTAAGTTTCTATAGTTCTATAATAATGAAAATTATTTAAATTTAATTTGATTAATTACAATTATTGATTGTAAATAGATGAAAGACTTGGGTTAATTATAAATGTTTGTATATATTTTTTTCTCGTATGTGTATATATATTGTTTGATACACATTCGTTCTTAGCTCATAAGGAGGAGAAAAGCACACATATCTATGACCCATATTATCACTATGTATCAAGATTAGGATAATATCAATAAAAATTAATGGATAGAATTCAACCAAATAATATAAGGGAAAACTTTATATGAGATTATTGTACAACACTCATCGAGATAGAGAGTATATAAAAGAATTTCAACATTTCTTTACAACATTTCATCGAGACTGAGTCATGTACCAAGATTTGGGTTCATTAATACTTACATTTTTCTTATTTAATAATTTAATTAATACCGAAAGTGAGAGCAACAACTAATATGTAATGATAAGATTGGATAATAAGAGGACAAGTAGATTTATTGGATATATACTTATGTGCATATGTCCATCTGAATTTGTTTTCTTGATTGAGATTTGTTAATATGGAATTTCGACATTTTAATGTTGTTTAGTAAAACAAGTGGACATCTTTATGGAATGATATGATATGTCTGAATTCGGACCTACTCGATCCGTAAAGGGGACCCAAATTCAAAATAATTGGATTTGGATATTAATTCCATTTCCCACATATAATTATGTGGCGTTCTCATCCAAAAACAAAATTAATTGTGATTTGTTATTGAGAAGAATCTTGCACGCAACTTCTCTTACAATCAAAAGCATTGCTTTATTATCCTTAACAAACAATTATTATGAAAAAAGGACTTGCATGCTTATGCACTTACGTTGCATGAAAGCAATCAAATTAGATAAACTAATCATCAACATATCTATATATATTAGATATGAAAAGGACTTTGTTAGATAAATGTGACATCTTTGTCATGATCCATTTCTTTTTTTGCTAAATTAAAGCAATTTATTCTTAATAAACGAATTGGGCAGCAAAATATACATATAAAATAATCTTTCTTTTATTTTCAATTCTAATAAAAAAAAAAAAAGTACTTTCAGTTCAAATCGATAGAACGTGGGTCTCCAAAATTCGATATCGTAGATTCAAATTCTGCAAAGCGTGATTTTTTTTATGAATGCAATTAAACTGAATTGGGTCGTTTGCACAATAATTATAATTTGATCTCTTATGGATGAAGGAAAAGAAGAAGACAATCAAATATAAATTAATCAAAAATTCAATTGATCCCCACCGCATGTATCGTAAATATGCTGTTAGAGATTAATTAGATTAATGTTTTCTTAATGAAAAGGAGTTATTTGACTGTTCTTGAAAGAATTCTATTAAAGTGTCAACTGTAAGAGATGTGAGCACTATTTTCTTTCTCTTATCTAATAATGTTGAAAATGTGTGTGTGTATTATATATGATTAGGATGCATGATGAGTTGGACCATTGCAAGTGTGCCAGGTCATCTTCTCATCACAAATTAATTTTATGTCCCTGCATATTCATTTCAATATTTCTTTTATTCATATCTATGAGCTAGATCTATAATAATTTCATAATAACCAATTATTGCAATGAGAAATTTCAAAATTATTTTCTTAGAACAGAAAAATAAAAACTATTGGACAGCCTAGAAAAAGATTGGACGGGATTCAATATCCACAATAAAATTTATTGTTTTAATATAATAAATTATAATTATAAATTATTTGAATTATTTTTTAAAAAAAATTATATACTTTATTTTTAAATTTATCAATTCTAAATATCAATTAAAAAGGAAAATTAAATGTTAAAAATAATTATATATACTATTTGGATGAGATGAACCATAATATTATGTATAAAATTAAACTAAATCATATAAAAATAAAATATAAAATAAATTAAAATTTAACTATAGACATGAAATATGAAATACGAAAATGAGATATTGGATTTCAAGTCGGAAAAGATATACATGAAAATTAAATGTTTGGAGGTCAATTTAAATAGCTACACATGCAGCATCAATACTTGCCTTAATTAATCGATAGCTTTTATTCTTAAATGAAAATCTATAACTTCTTATTCCTAAAATGATTCTAAACATATTGAGGACATATATAATTTTCATGACTCTTCAATATCTTATAAATAAATTGATATTTCCTATACATCATCCAGTTTTACAAGACCAGACTATATAATTCATAAAAAAGAGTATGTTGTGTATATCCTGGAATGTGAAACATTAAATTAGTAATTTTTCTAGGTCATGATTAATTAATCTATCCATTAGTAAGAAAATAGAGTGTGTTGAAATGCCCCCCTCACCTACAGAAATTAAGGTATGACTTGACACTTGACAGGGTACTGCTGAATTAATAGGATTATTCATGATTATGATTTCAAATAAGATTATAAGTAGTTAAAATTGGCTTTCAAGAGTAGCTACCCTTATCTTTAGTTTCATGAATAAAACATCAATCAGATTTGTTCTAATCAAATTAATTAGTTAGTGTTGAATCTCTTTCTTTCAGATCAAACAGTGCATGATTTTGATTTAACATATATATTATGATGTTATATATATAAATATATAATTAAATAATGACGTATCTGTGCTCATGTGACGTGAAAGGATCATAGGATGCTAATTGTGAAAAAGAAAATTCCGTTTTTCTTTTTTCCTCCTTAAGACATTAGAAACAATAATTAATCACTTATTTATCTTATGAATATTTTAAAAAATTAATTATAGAGTTTGCATCAAGTTTGTTACTAATCATAGAATAGTGAATTGTGTATATAGGCGTTTACCTAGTTAGTGCTCATTATTAATTTCTATTCAATAATTTACTGATAGATATATTGTCACAAGATGTATAATGGAGTAGCATTTCTTCTAGTGTCACGAGACTACAATCACTACATTATTTCATCAAATTTTTTTTGACATTTCATGCTTAAAACTTTAAAATTTATCCATATTTAGTGAAGTGATATTATATATGAGTAATGTGTAGGCATTACTTTTTATGGAACGTGTGATTCAATAATTCGTTTTTGTGTTCTGCATTCTATGCGCCACAAACAAGTTTATCATTTTAATTATTCCCTCGTGATCGGTATTAATTCTAATTATTCTCTCACTATCAATATTAGATCAAATCTGTGAGTGTTTTATTGACTTTTGAAGCTAACAATAATGAGATAGAGTAGTATTATTTTTTAAAATAAATAAATATATAATATAATAACTCATAATTAATATTTATTTTAAAAATTAAAATTATAAAAGCTATATACTTTCATTTAAAATTTATATATATTTGGACGTTGAACCCATAACACTAAGCACATAATTAAATCGAATTAATCTCCTCTGACTACAAATATACGTCTTGAATTCAATGGGAGACTTATGTAACTATATATTAATAATTCCAGGCAAAAATGTTTTTTTGTTCCTTAAAATAATGAAAGTACTTCTCCAAAAGTAATTAATATATTTAATTACAATAATTAAGCTGGTAGTTAGTTATCTTAAGAATAAAGTTGAGATGAAAAATTAGGTTGCTTACTTTAAACCCTCCATTAATTGATTAGTCCATTCCCATTTTATTGTTTGATTTTATATATTTATGGTGATGCAAAATTGGACCACCTAATAGTGCACAATACCTAAAAGAAGCTCAGTTTTTATGCTTTAGATGAACATACAATCTAAGCTAGATTTAGATACAAGAATAAAATACTAGGAGGTCATGAGTTGATCAAATTATTAATTAGTTCTCAAATCCAAATATATCATCAATCCATTCTTCAATTTCAACTAATATAAGAAGTAGAAATTTGTTGAAACAAATAAATAAATGGGGACATTTATACACCAAACATATATACAACTTTTGGGGTGAGTTAGCTGCTTCTTTAGGTATGCTCTCTGGTAGAGAGATGCTTGGTTGGCCTACATGCACCAGCCCTTCCACACAACTCCATTCAACTTTAATATTTCCACCCACTCACACACGCCTGCATGATTAGTTTCATACGAGAAATAAATTATGTGTGAAAAATAAAAATGAATTCGATCAAATAATCAATTTATCTAGAATTAATTATTGAAAGATTAAATTTAATTTAAATATTTTTTTTATTATTTTAGAAATATGAAAGTTAATTTTAAATGAAGTAATTTGTAAAGAATATCACAAGATCATTTGATTTATTAAAATGATATACAAAACTTATATATATATATATTATGTAAGAAAATGCTTCAAAGCTATCATAATAATTTATTTGACATCCTCTTATACGCAATAATATTGCTTTTCACAAATATTGCACATTTCTATGTGACATCTTTGCTTTGCTTACTCATTAAATTTTCAAGTAACAAACCTAAAGCAGAGGAAAAGAACCAAAAAAAAAGGTTTTCAAGTAAGAAACAGTTTTGAGATACGTCACATATTACATCGGACAAGTCATATTAGTAAATTTTCTTTTATTTCTTTTGTAGTACGATTAAATGAGATTCGGTGTCTTATATTTGTATTTCGTAATTAAATTTATTTTTTAATTAATATTAAAAAAATATTATTCTGATATAATAAATCATAATTAACAACTATTTAAAAAACAAAAAAAATCATATTTTATTTTTGAATTAGTTATCAACTCTAAAAATCAATTAAAAGTGACATTAAATGTTAAAAAATAATAATATATCTTATTTGGTAGAATGAACTTATAGTATTATGTATAAAATTAAACTAAAGTACATAGAATTGAAAATAAAAAAATAAATCAAAGTTTAATTATAAAACATGAAATATGAGATTGAAAAAAAATGAGGCATTGGATCTAAATTAGTACATGTGTCTTCCATATTTGCTTAACTATATATTTGCACTACCATTTTGAATAAAAAAAAATCAATTACCACTTTCCTAACTCCCTTGAGGACAGCCCAATGATAGTATAGATGATGATGAACTCATCGACAATACCACAAATTTAGATTCTATTACATATATATTTTAGTTTCTTCTGAATCATGCATAATATATATCTTGAAATCCTAAATAAAAGCACAAATTTGAATGTATAGGCAATTGTAGTTAAGTAAGTCAATAATAATCTTTAAACCTTGTTGGAATTAATTAATAGCGCATGGTTGTTTGTTGGGCGATTGCATCAATTCCTTGCAATGCTACTTTAAATTGGTCCTAATTCCAAACAATTATAATCTTTTCCTTTTCTATTTTTCATCTCAAAAGTCAAAATAAAAGTGAATATATGTTTCATATATTTATTACAAACGCTATATGGTTGATAGTTTGGTAGCTCCACAACATACTTGATCAAGTTTAAAGTGGTCAACTATAAATCACAATTAATTAGCTAGAGCATAGCTTTTCAGACATTATTATTGGGAGTACGAATTGAGTTAATGCTCGTTGAAAATTTCCTTTTTAAAAATATATAACGTTTGTAATAAATATGAAATTGAAACGAGGTTTAGCTTTATAAAGTTATCTATCTACATTAGGAGAGCAACAATATTTGCTATTTAATTTAATAATATAATTGAAGGTGATATTATGGAATTAGAGTTTGTTTAATAGTGTGAACTGTGAAGCCATGTTTTTGTCATTTATTTCTTATTTCATTATATTTCTTATATATTTAACTGGAAAATCTAGATTTTTCCTACGATTAATAGTAATATCTAATTATGTAATAATTATTTTAGGGAAGTATTCTTTCTTATATACTAATCGCAATAAATCTATAATTTAGATTTTTCCTAAAACTAATAATAATAACTAATTATGTAATAATTATTTTAGGGGAGTATTCTTTCTTATATATAAGCTAATGGAAATAAATCTATAATTTAGATTTTTACTACAACTAATTATGTAATATTTATTTTAGGAGAGTATTCTTTCTTATAAGCTAATGCTAATAAATCTATAATTTAGATTTTTCCTACAACTAATAGTAATAATAACTAATTATGTAATAGTTATTTTAGTGAAGTATTCTTTCTTATAAGATAATGCCAATAAATCTATAATTTAGATTTTTCCTACAACTAATAGTAATAATAACTAATTAGTAGTAATAGTTATTTTAGTGAAGTATTCTTTTTTATAAGATAATAAATCTATAATTTAGAATTTTCCTACAACTAATAGCAATTACTAATTACGTATGATTATTTTAGGGGAATATTATTTCTTATAAGCTAATGGAAATAAATCTATTAACATATTAAAATAAAGTTTTAATAACTATCTATTCCCACTAAATTTTAAAAATTGAAGTTATTTTTAAAAATATAATTATATTAAAAATTCTATTAAAATTTTATATTTTAAATGTGTAATACTATTATTATAATTATTTATTCAATACATCACTGATTAATTTTGTACTTTATTTCAAAAAATAAATGAAAATGCAGCTACCTAACATAGAAATATAACGTGAAATTTTCACATATTGCTTTAATTTCAAGTGGAGTATTTTTCGTTATCAAGTTTTCCAACTTTTTCATCCAACTCGAGTTTGGAGAACTTTTGTTGAACGAAGTATGATTATAAGAAAATAAAATAATAAATTTTAGATGAGACAAATTTTATTGTCAAATACTACTAAAATTCAATAAATAATTGTGACTCGAGCCTATCCCCTCTATCTCTCTCTCTCTTTAATCTTTATAAAGCAGTTAGAGCTTCCCCATTTTCTCATGCACACAACCAAAACTTCCTCTTTCATTAAACAATTTTTGCCACAAATACACTAACGTCAACCTATATATATATTATCAAAAGAAGCAAACAAGTATGGAGCATCTTGCTTTCTAGTGCAGGCGCAAATTGTTTTTTAAATTTGAAGCCATTTTCAAACACCACAACAAACAAAGAAGAAAAGCTCTCTTCTTCCCCATGGGGTCATTCTTGAAAATGTTGGGGGTTAATATTATGGTGTTTATAGCATTGCTTTTGTTGGCTTGTTCTTCAGTTAGTGCCACAGTCTCTTATGATGACAAAGCCTTTATTATTAATGGGAAGAGGAGGATTCTTATTTCTGGCTCTATTCACTACCCAAGAAGCACTCCTGAGGTACCAAATTCCAAATCAGTCTTTACTTTTATTTGAAAATTTTGTGCTGATTAGCAGTATTATTTTTCACAATGGTGACAGATGTGGCCTGACCTCATTCAAAAGGCTAAAGAGGGAGGAATGGATGTTATACAGACATATGTGTTTTGGAATGGTCATGAACCCTCTCCTGGGAAGGTAATAATTATATGCATTTATTACTAATCTTGTGTTTCATCACTATATTTAGAAACTATATTAATTTAATGGGTGTGCTATGTGCTGTATATAATTGGATAAAATTATTAATTTTGTAGACTAATCTTGAGTTTCATGCCAGTATATATAAAACTTAAAAAAAGATAAATATTAATATGGGTATTTTAATGTGCAGTATAATTTCGAAGGAAGGTTTGATCTTGTGAGATTCATCAAAGTGGTGCAGCAAGCAGGTCTCTTTGTGCACCTTCGTATTGGGCCTTATGTTTGCGCAGAGTGGAACTTTGGGTAACTCTATTTTGAGTTTATCTATTCATGCAATCATAGTGATTGGATTATTAGAAAAAGAATAGGGAAAAAAAAAACAGTTACTTGAATCTTGATAGATGAAATGTGTATGCTCTGTTTTGATGCAGGGGATTTCCGGTGTGGCTGAAGTATGTGCCGGGTATCGAGTTCCGAACAGACAACGGCCCCTTCAAGGTACATAAATGTGTTGGAAATGAAAATGTGCATTGAATAAATGAGGAACTTTCAACTGATGGTTTTGGTTTTTCTGGTTTCATACTTACTGTAATAAAGGAGGCTATGCAAGGTTTTGTGCAAAAGATAGTGAGTTTGATGAAGTCAGAGAGATTGTTTGAGCCTCAAGGAGGGCCTATAATCATGTCTCAGGTGCACACTCTTATATATAAGTGCCTTGTGGTGTGTATTTATGATTAGGTGAAAATATAGTTGTAACTACTTGTTAATGGGGAAACTGGCAGATAGAAAATGAATATGGACCAGTAGAGTGGGAAATTGGTGCTCCTGGTAAAGCTTATACAGCGTGGGCAGCAAAAATGGCTGTGGCTCAAAACACGGGTGTTCCGTGGATCATGTGCAAGCAAGAGACGGCTCCCGAACCCATGGTAAGCGTTGATGTCGATACTGAGAGACCTTTGTGTGAGGACAACTTGGGGCTGTGCGAGAATAATAAAGAGAATCTTGCAGTGAGGTTTAGAGAATTAAGGAATTTTGCTGATCTTGTCTTGTCTTGTCTTTACAGATAGATACTTGCAACGGATTCTACTGCGAAGGCTTTCGTCCCCACAAGCCAAACAAGCCAAAGATGTGGACTGAAGCATGGACTGGCTGGTAAATGAATTAGATTACATTAGCTGCATTTTTCAAACTTTTCCTGTTACATATGATGTTAGAGTTGGTGTCAATTTCAAACAACTTTTTGTCGAAGATATCGCTGTGTGATTGAATCCTTAAATACTCTTTAGGTATACGCAATTTGGTGGACCGGTTCTGTACAGACCTGCTGAAGATTTAGCCTTTGCAGTGGCTAGATTTGTGCAGAACAATGGTTCCTTCTTCAACTATTACATGGTAAGCTTGCCTTTTGTTCTCATCAAAATGGGTGGTTCAGTAGCATGATTTGGAAGAAATGAATGAAGAATTTGCAGTAGATAAGATGATGTTGTGTTTTCTGTTGGTTATTTGTGTGGCAACAGTATCACGGAGGGACGAATTTCGGAAGAAACGCAGCTGGTCTTTTCGTTGCCACAAGCTATGACTATGATGCTCCTCTTGATGAATATGGTAACCTCTAATATCATCAAGAATCGTTTCACTTATAATCTCAAGTTATGAAAAAAGAAATGCATCTAACTATAACCACTATTTGGAAAATAGGACTACCCAATGAGCCCAAGTGGAGCCACTTAAGAGACTTGCACAAAGCAATCAAGCAATGTGAGCCAGCTCTAGTGTCTTCTTATCCTACAGTTACATGGCCAGGGAAAAATCAAGAGGTAAATTGTTATTATTTTGCATTTTCTCTTCGTCCCTTTACTTATAGTGCGCCGTATTCACCTCTTACTCGTCATCATCCTATCCTCAGGTTCATGTCTTCAGATCCAAGGCCGGGGCGTGTGCGGCATTTCTTTCCAACTACGACCCTTCGTTTTCTACGAAGCTCACCTTCCAAAACGTGCAGTACGATTTGCCCCCTTGGTCGATCAGCATTCTCCCCGACTGCAAGACTGCTGTTTACAACACTGCAAGAGTAAGTTACTTTCTTGATGAAAACATATCATCTAAACCTACATGACTTAGACAATGGTTTAGATATTTCATACATATATATGTGGCTGCAGATTAGCTCGAAAAGCTCCCCACCAAAGATGGTACCTGTTAGTAGTGGACTAAGTTGGAATTCATTCAACGAAGAGACTCCCACGGCTGATGATCGTGACACGCTTGCAATGTCGGGTTTGTGGGAGCAAGTGAATGTCACAAGAGACTCCTCTGATTACCTATGGTATCTGACAGAGTAAGTGATTACTTGCAGAAGCCAAGAAAAGTTATATGATCACCATTCATTCATCATGATACAAATCTTGTTTTTTTATTTGCAGTGTAAATATAGCTTCTAATGAAGGATTTCTAAGGACTGGAGAGTGGCCTCTTCTCACAGTAATGTCAGCAGGCCATGCCTTGCATGTCTTCATCAATGGAAAGTTTTCAGGTGGATTACGGTTACGAACTGTTGTTATATAAATCTTTCTATTCAATCATATATTCATCTTCTCCTTCTCTGTCTCTAAACGCATGCGCGGTTCCGGCTCTAATGACAGGAACTGTATATGGAAGCTTGAGTAATCCTAAACTAACATACAGTGGCAAAGTAAATTTGAGACCAGGAGTTAACAAAATCTCTTTGCTTAGCGTTTCTGTAGGCCTTGCGGTGAGTGCAACGCCCTTTCTCCTATGCATGATTCTGCGTTGTCTCAAATTTAAGCTCTTTTTCACCACATTTGCTTTACTATAAACGTCTCAGAACGTCGGTGTGCACTACGAGAGGTGGAATGGAGGAGTTCTGGGGCCTGTCATGTTGAAGGGGCTCAATGAGGGTACAAGAGACTTGACAAAGCAGAGTTGGTCTTACAAGGTTGGATTTTAGATGATAATTTAGATTCAGGTTATTTCATCCACCTTAAAAAAATCTATGGATTCATCGTTGTTTGTTTTACATGGATAGACTGGTTTGAGAGGCGAATCGCTCAGCCTAGCCACCCTCACAGGAAGTTCTTCGGTTGAATGGGTGCGAGGATCCCTCATTGCTCAGAAGCAGCCTCTAACGTGGTATAAGGTAAGCTCATCTCGTAAATTGTTCGACTAAAACTAGCTAAACCTACATGAGAAGTTTTAGTGAGAAGAAGATTTAAACCTGCCTTTGTAGGCGACGTTTGAGGCTCCACCGGGGAATGACCCGTTGGGTTTGGACATGATGAGCATGGGCAAAGGCGAAGTTTGGATAAACGGGCAGAGCATAGGCAGGCACTGGCCTGCATACATAGCAAAAGGCAGCTGTGGAGAGTGTAGCTATGCAGGCACGTTCTCTGAGAAGAAATGCCAAAGGAATTGCAACCAGCCCTCTCAGAGATGGTAAGGACCAAATTTATGCTTGTTCTGAACTGTATATATATACATACATACTAGTACATGAGTTATTTCAAGAAACATAAATCAAAAGAGAGAACTGATGTGAATTTCAGGTACCATGTTCCACGCTCTTGGCTGAAACCGAGTGGGAATCTGTTGGTCGTATTCGAAGAATGGGGAGGTGACCCGACTAAGATCTCCTTGGTCAAGAGAACACGATCACAGTTATGATGATCAGCTCCTAATATTACAAAAAAAGAAAGAAATAAAGATAGAAGCTGTGGAAATGAATCTCGACCACAGCGAAATACAAGATTGCTTCAGGGATGATAAACTGTAAAGCTGTGCATTGTCCTGTTAGCAAATAAAGGTAATGAATTTGAAAACAAGAATAGTTCACATATACTGTAACCTCATATATGTTTGAAAGTAATAAAGTTACCTGATTAAGTTCAATAAAGAGCTCTTGTAAGCATCAAGAAATGAAATTCTGCACTTTGGTACTTGAACAGTTGAACGTGACTAAACAAGAAGAATGCAACTTGCAGCTGAGTTATTGAATTCATTGAAAACTAGCATTAAAACATAGCATAACCAAAGAATTACCTCTTATAGAACCAAGGTATAATTTTTCTCCTGTTGAATTCTAAATGGAAAAGAACCAATAAATCCGTGCGTGTATCTGTGTGTTGAATATTGATAAAGATAAAACAAAATCCACCAAAAGATGGTAACTCTTTTAAAAGGAAGCTGCTGTACATTCAATGCAGCACATATAGACTCAAGATCCTTGTTTTGAAATAAATCTTTCCCCTCGTGTCTTCTCCACCTATTTACTTGAGTGAGAAGATCCCTCCTCATCTCGAGGCCATCTACATCGACATCTATTTCAAGTAATCTTCTTACACACTGCAAAAGGTAATCACAGCTCTTCATCTTTACTTGATTGATGAAATTCAGTCCTTCCTCTTCAGTGGACATAAAACGAGAAATACTACCAGCTACATCTGCTATGTCAAAGACAATTCTACATCCTGCAACGGCCTCATCCTTAGTACACTGTTGAAGATAATTCATGGCCGACTTGATTGAATCGCGGTTAAATCTTTTTCGGCCTTGTCCGAGGTTTCGAATACCTGAAATCTCTTGGACAGTTCCAGTAGCAGCATAGTGTAAGAGCAGAGAACGCACTTCTGCACTTAAATGACTCGAATGCAGAAGCAGGATGCCTAATGGAATCCTCCTTAACAATAGGTTTTGATGGATATTGACTCCTTTGGTATTGGAAGTTGACGCGCCAACTTTGTCTCCAAAAAGCTTATCCTTTTCTTTTTATAATTAATAAATTTATATGATAAAAGATTATAATTATAGGATTTTCGAAAATTATCTTTTTCATTAGATAATAAATCTACTTCGTATTGTTTTTTGGAACCAACTAATAGGTCTTTTTCATATGAATGCCGCTTGCTTAAATTTTCCTTTTTAGCTATACAACGCTGGTGAACTCTATTTCTCCGTTTTTCTGGTAGTAATCTAGACCATCTGATCTGAGATAAATGGTATTGAAAATGCCCTTTTAACCAGTTTTTCCATTCATTCGTTTCATAGCCCGGAAGTTTCTTATTTATTAATTTCCAATGAACCATTCCTTGGCTTTCAAAAGAATCCTTTATTTTAGGCTTAAGAAAAGGGGGGTTTTTTTGATATTCAACAACAGATCTTACCGAGTTACTTTTTTTGATTTGTGATAATTTGTAAAATACATAGGCTTGTGACATGTAGGATAAGTCACAAAAAATACGTGAATTTTCTTTCATTTTAATGTTACTAATCTTAGCAAGTGGCTTTTTTATAGTCGAAATAAACGAAATTGGCGTTTTCTTTTTTGTATTAATTTTGTCTTGTTTTCTTTCATTATTGTAAATCGATTTATCAAAAAATTTTTTTGTTAATTTACGAAAAAGTTCTGTATTTATTCTGGGAATAGTAATGATCGATAAGAATATCTCTCTGTAGATTTTTTCAATGAAAATTTTTAAAAAGAAGGTTAATTTACAGATTAATTGAGCATTTATTCTTTTTAATATTTGCCTTTTTTCAAATTTTTTAGAATTATAACTTGTTTTAGTAGGACTAAGACTCTTTATTCTTGGAGTTACTTTTTTTTTCTCTTTTGAGATTTTGGCTATTTTATTTCGGATTGTACTTGTTCTATCCGTGAGATCCTTCATTTTTTTTTCTGTCAATTGATAATTTGTCCAACTCGGAGATGCAATTTGACTAAATGATTCGTGAATTATCTGATTGCTTAGCATGGAATCTTTTTCATCTTTAAGTTCGCTCGATTTATATACTTTTTTTAATCTAAAAAATAGAATTGGATTTACTTTTGAAAGTTCTTTTATTATTTTTTTTATAAAAAAAATACCTACCATAACCCATTTTTTTATTTCTTTTGAAACGTTTCGAAGTAATTTTGTTTTTTCTTTGAAAACTGTTAGAACTCTAAAAAATTTCTTTTTACATTTTTCAATTTGTTTTTTTTAATTCCTTTAAAATGGGTTTAAAAAAAGAAGGACGTTTTCGGGGCGGACCAAAAGGAAGTTCCGCTTCCATTCCCCAAATAGTTAAAAAACAAAAATCATCTTTTTTATTTTTCATTAGATCTTTATGAGAGGATCGTAGTTTTGATTTGCGCCAAGGTTTCAGACAGAAAGGAAACAATATTTTTATCTGAATACCGTCTGTCAACCAATTTTGTGGAAATTCTGTTTCGGATAATGGAACACCGTTATAGGTACATTTAAGATGTATTTCTCTATTCCATTCTTGTAAATCCTCAGCCCATTCAGGAAGTTGGAATAGGAGTATACGGCCAATATTTTTTGTAATTATTAATAAAGGTAATAGAACACTTTTTCTAAAAATAGATTGAGTTATTAACATACAACCTCTTATTACTTGCGCAAGTGGAATGCTATCCCAGGTCTCTGCTATCTCTATTTTCACTTTTTCCTTTCTTTTCTTCGTTTCTTTTTTTTCTTCTCTTTTTGTTTGTTCTTTTGTATACTGTACTCTTTTCAATGCTTCTCCTTTCCACACCCAATTTTGAAAAATGTGTTTAATCAATCCGGAGATATCAAAAGAAAAAAGAGGGGATTTTTGTAGTCTTTCAAAAAAAAGAGGGGAATGCACATTTGCTTGAAAAAATTCTGAAATAACTATTTTACGCCTTTGAGCTCGCATAGAACCTTTGATTATACCCCGCCGAAAGTCTGATTGTTGCGAATAACGTATCAAAGCCACTTCGTCTATTTGATCGGGCATATTAGTATCCGTAATATTAGAATCACTACTCTGCTTGTTAGCAGTAAAAATCACGACACGTTTGCCCTTTCTTGAACGAATTTGATGAGCTACTGGTACGTTGTCTTGATATTCTCCTAATTGTTGTTCTAAATTGGTAATTAATCTGTATGACCGTCGAGGTATTTCTTTACTGATTTCTTTTATTCTAATCGATTTTCGACCATCAGAATCAGTTACTATTTGAGTTAATAAATATTTCAAAATTTTGATTCCTTTTTCGGAATTTATTCTTCTTTCTGAAAATAAAGAAGGACCTTTCGGGTTTAGATTGGGAGATCCTGATTCTCTAACAAATTTACTGATGAAAGTTAAAAAATTAACAATTTCCGTTGATAATGATTTTTTATCAAATCTTTTTTTTTTTCTCTTCAAATTCTTGATAATCAGCATCTGGAAGAAGTATACCATGAATCCGATTTATCTCAAATTTATCTACGATATTTTCTATCAAAGTTTTTTTTAAGGCTGAAGGTGAAAGGTTTTTGTAGGTTGTTTTCCGATATGATCCGTTCAGGAAAGGATCATATACTCTTGATAAATATTCTTTTGTAGAATCGTCGTTACACAATCGAGTTCTTGTTTCCAGTACACTCAAACAAATAGCTTCTTTGTCCAGAGCTTTAATTCGATTTTTAAATTCGTTGTTGAAACTTTTGCCTTTTTGTTTGTTGGTATAAACCCAAGGATTGTAAAGTTCATTACATGAAAATTTTTCGAAAAGAGGTAGAGATATCCTTCTTTTTAGCATTTCCACAAAAATGGATAAACCGGGAGGAAATGTAAAAGATATCCCTTCTTTTCCATCACTTTGACATATGTCACAAAAATACTGTGACATTTCATTTTTGACAATCCTGTCAAATTTATTATTTTTTATGTAACGAAATGGTCGATTCCATCGCTTCGAATCGAAAAGAAGAGTTAGAAGTGGTTTATCAAATTTGTTAAAAAATATTATTTTATTTTCCGTTTTTGAATCATTTATTTTGAATCTTGAATTGTCCTGATTCTCATTGATATTCATTAGATAAGACTCTTCAGAAACGGGTCTATTTTTAGAGTCTGCCTCTGTAAATCGAAAGTGGAATTCATTTTCCTTTCCATTCACTCGGATTTCTTCCGTTTCATCTATTTTGTTCAGATCCGCCTTTTCTTCCGAAAAAAAGGAAGGAGAAGGATCTTCTTCGGCGGATCCCTCTTGTTCCTGTTTAGTCCCCTTCATTTCGGAAGCTATTTCTATTTCTACATCTCTTTCTTCCGTTTTTGAGGTTTCTTTCAGTTTCTTAGTAAAAAGGGGTGACGGTATTCTGCCTAAATAGTAGACACAGGTAATAAATAAGAGAATACTAAAGATCCGAGCCATAGAATTTCTCAATTCTGATACAAGGTACTTATTAGATCGAATGTACTTATTCGATCTAATAGAATTATTTTGCCGTATCCAGACTAATACCAATCCAAGCCAAAGAGCAACTGCACAAATATCTAGCTCGTACAAAGCTATTCCATTCTGAACACGTGATTTTGGCTTCTTAGCCTCCTCATAAAATTTATTTAGGTTGGAACACTTCTATGACCATAAGTCTAAAATTTCAACAAGATAATCAACCATGAGGCATTCAGTAGATTTACTCATGGGGTACAGAATCCACACAACGAACTTCACTGCCTCTGATTGACAACCTATTTCGCTATCATGAGTCCTGCAAAGTATAAGAGACCTAGAGATCGATTCCGAACACAAACTATCGACAGCCGTGTTATTGTTGTTGCAGAACATCATTATAGATGCAAAAAAGAACCAACTAGGAAAGTGAATCACGATGCCCCTGTAACATGATAAAAGAAGAATTAACATCACAATCAGCTCAAGTAATATTCTTATTGTGAGTAGGACCGGGGACGTACCACATAGATCTATGATCTACTAAGTTGATATTTGTTGCAGTTTTCCTGGAAGATGTGTGCAAATGATCTCCAGCATGAGATGCTGAGCCACTTACTTTTCGAACCAATTGCTTGAAAGATTCCTGAATAATTGGTCCGGCCAAAATCCTCAGTAAGTGATGCTCGTAGGGAAAATATGCAAAACAAAATGGCAACTTTGACCCGACTTCCATGGATAGACCCCACCATATTGGTCTGGATATGATATCAAGCACATGCCCAACAATCTCACTCTGGAGTTCCATCAAAGAAGCCAAGCCCCTGTGATTTAAATCTAAGCCTACCAATTAAGTGAGAAGATATTAGATCTACTATAGTTCATTGCTATTAGATTTATCAGTCCCTACTATTTCCAGATTAAGATAAAAAGTGTATATCCTAAAGGTTATCTAATATACACCAGTTGCTCATACAGAAAAGAATTTGAGACATGTGCAATTACCTTATAAGAGATAATTGCATGAGCACAATCCTAAAGTCGCAATTTGTGACACCGTCCAGTGAAATTTAAACTGAAGAGAATGATTTTGATAAAGATCAATAAAATATGCTTACGTCATTAAGAACCACTTGTGCAAAAGAGCTCTGGTCTCAATGAATATTGAGGGTGAAATCACCACGCTAATCAATTTCGAACTCCAGTCTATCCTGTCATACATTTCAGTTTTTAAAGAAAGAAATGGACGTTTGGTGAAGTCTTGCAAAATTTGTGCTACATCTTGCTTCAAAATCATGGGATCTAAATACCATGACAGGAGCCTGCAAAGAAGTTTTCAGAAGATAGATAATTAGAGGTAATCTGTCAGGTACGTTAACAGAAATAAAAAACTAAAGCACTCTCTGTATAGTTTGAATGCAGGCTAAATTAAAGATTCGACATGTCTCAGACTGCCAGTATCAATATTCGATACATTCTGTTCAAAGCTATAAACGGTGGTGCATATGCATTGCAAGTAAGTATACTGTGTTATAGATTCTACTGTTTGTTCCAACCGCTAAAAGTTCCATATACTTGATCAGGACCCTGCCTCAAACAACAAAGAAGGATAGAGAATAATAACAACCTCTATCATTTGTATTACTAATTCAAGTTGATATATATAGCTGATACTACAAGCATGACGTGGTAGGAGATATTACTTACTGCCTCTTCATCACAACACTACTAAGATTTCCTTAACTATGATATTATTTCCTTAACACTGGCACAGTCGATTCTCGAAATCATCCCGCCAACTCTCAAATCCAGTTTTTCATTGACTCTCAACACCATACACTTAATTGAAGACGACAGAACCGCAATGAGTGATTTCAACGTGAATTCGATCACCGAATCATGAACCTACAATACATCCAAAACCAAAAATAACTAATAAATTACAGGGGATGTAAATATTTACACCAGAAACATCTTTGAACTTCACTTTAGGCGGACACCTGAGGAACAGTAAAGTGCATGACCGAGAGAACGGTGTCCAGAATGCGAACACTCGGAGAATCATCGCTCGGATTAAGCAGACGGTTCAGATTCGAAATGGAGACGCCTACTTCATCCCCGCCGTAGGGTTCCGGAGATTGGACGCGAGCACCGCAAACAGAGAGCCGATCTCTGAGGATTCTGACATTGGAATGGATTCGCATACAGAATATTTTGCCGCCAAAACAAAAAAGATTACTCTAATTTTAAGTATCGCCAAAGCAATATATATAAATATAAAAACATATAAAAATTAATTGAAATGCTCTCGTAGCTCAGTTGGTTAGAGCACCCGTTTAGTAAGCGGGAGGTCTTGAGTTCGACTCTCAACGAGAGCAATTATTTTATTAGTTTAATTTTTTGTGCTGTAAATGATGCATTTAATTTCTAAGTATCCTTTGTGCATGAGTGAATATATATGTAGAGTTGTCCATTTCAATCGTGAATCGAACTGTTTTATTTTTGTAAATTTTGAAAATACAATATTTAAACATTATATTAAATTGGAATGATAAATATAAAGTTGGAAAATTTCAAAAAACATATATAAAATATAGAAAGCTAATTCAAATCCATATTCAAATTCAAAATTCAAATTTATATAATTTACTATTCTTTGACATTATTATTAGTAAATCAAAATTACTATTCTTTAACATTTATTAAAGAATAATAATATAAGTAATAAAAAAAGTAATTTTATATACATTTAAATATAATTTACTATTTAAATTCAAATATATTAATTCAGTTATATAGTTTAATTTAAATATAAATATAAGTTTAACATTTAAAATATAATTCAAATATAATTAATCTCAAATTCTTTTTTTTTTCTCCACACCTAAATTAAAACTTCTATTTTTTTTTCTTTTTATAATTTACATATAAGTTGTATTTTATTATTTATTAGAACTTGAATTTTTTTTGTCAATAAGTTGTATTTTTTTACGAAATTCAGTAAGTTGAAATTGTAAATCAAATTTATATAAATGTTATTTGGACAATCTTCTTTCACATTTATTTCTTACTTAATTCAACAATATTTGTAAAAATAATAATAATTATAATAATAACTCAATATAATTCAAAATATCAAATTCTAAATAAATAAAAAAATGATTCGAACTGTGGAACCGTGGAACCGCCGGTTCGAGAACCGTATCAAGAATCTTGAAATCGAACCGGAACCAGAATCATGTAACGCCTTAAGCGGTATGGTTCTGGTTCCAATTGTTGGAACCGCGGAACCGCCGGTTTAGTTCGATTCGAACCGAGAATCAAACCATGAACACCTCTGTATATATATGTAGGGGTGAGTAAATATACCAAAAATGGGTATACCTAGCATATCATACCGAAAATACTAAAAATACTGTAATTAACAACAGTATACCAATTTTTTGGTACGATATTGATATGCATTTTGGCCATACCGCGGTATACCGAATTTTCAGTATGTACCAAAAATTCGATATATATCGAAAGTTTGGTATATACCGTATGTTTGGTATATTGGTATGTACTGATATTTCGGTATATAGGTATATACCGATATTTATCAAAATTTTATATATTTTTATTTTTTTAATATTAATTTTATTTTATAATTGACTAAAATTATAATTTAAATATTTAAATATAAATGTTGGGGTCCCGATAGAGCATGTGTGGTGTATGGGGGGAATACAACATACTACAACTTTTCGCGCGTGCTACAAGAACAACAGGTTGAAAAACAGTTCACTGTCTATACTAGATCAGCCTATTGGGAATAGCATATCACCTCCTCTAATACACAAAGAGAAAGAATAAACTGCTCACGTAATATCTCAACACATCGCTGGTGAAATGATAACAACATAATAAAAAATGCAATGCAATAAATAAAAGAACACACAATATTTAACGTGGTTCGGGAAACCCCCTACGTCTACGATCGATCAAAACTAGATCGATGAATCCTTTAACCTTGGATTCCTCGCTTATTTACCCTCGTTGAGTACGAGCTCAAACTCTCTTATTTATTCTCGCCGAGGACAAGATTACAAACTCTTTTATTTAAACTCGTACAGATCTGGTTCGGGTTACAATATGATTTCCTTCACAACTTTGGGGCTATGAAGGAGACTAGAATTATTGCTATATAAGGTCAAATCTATTGTAAGATCTAGTGGGGTACTCCAAAATAAATGTGTTTAACTCTCTCTAAATTACAACACTTATGGATATGTATGAGAACTAATCTAGTGTTGAATATCTTTGGAAGACTAGAGAGAGTTGATGAACGCTGAAGCTTTTTTTTGGGTAGTGTATGAATGGGTGAACTATTTCTTCTGGAGTGGGCTGAAGGATGAATAGGCGGATTTGAACTCTAGCCGTTGTGAGTCTTTGCAGCTTTTGCATATGGTATTAAATGTTATTTTGACCGTTGGTTGCTGACTGTATTTCTAGCAGTTGGAGTTTGTCCTATGTGTCATCTGACGTGGTATGAACAAATTAGTTGTGATCCATATAGGTAGATATGTAGCTTCCAACAATCTGTGTTGAGCGGTTTGTGTGTTGATTTGTTGGTGGGCAGGTCGACTGCAATATTCCTTGAGTTGTCTCCTCACGATCTGCTGATCAACTTGTCAGACACAGGTTGATTCAATCGCGCTGCTTCTTGATCAGCCGCTCGAGCTGCTTATCGATCTGTCCATCGATTTGCCTATCGATCTGTCCATCGATCTATCCGCTGGGTTGATGTAGAATGACCTAGCCTGCTAGGTGTGCTCTACTCTGGAAGTGAGCTGATGTGTTGCACCTCTTTCTATGTTGATCATATGTTCCCTCCATTTGGGCTTCTGTGCTATAGATGATGCTCCTAAAACTAAGTACATATTATGTCATATGCATAGATCATTACTTATGATCTGTCTTTACATTTTGATTTAATCTTTTACAATAACAAGGTTGATCCTATGAACATATCGTAATACTCGATATGTCCTTACAGTTTGATCTCCTGCTATAATACATAAACTAAATAAGATCAGACTCTATTGACTAGGTTATTATATTATTAACATATCATTACATGTTAGCTGATCTGCTATGAAGAACACATAAGACTACCTATGAACTCGATCTGTCTTTCATCGATCTGTCCTTATATACTTTAATCTTCTGCAAAGTCTAATTATGATATACACTAAAACAATAAGGAGGTGATTGATACGTTGAAATGGAATAAAGAGGGAATGGAATGATGTGGAATGAAATGACAAAATTTGTTTAATTCTTATGCTTAGTATGTGCTAGGAATACGGATGGAATGGAATCGTCAAGTATTTTTCATATTTTAATTACAATAATATTTATATCAATTTTTTAATTTAGGGATTTAATTAAATATAAAAAATTAAAAAATATTAAAAAAATTCACCTCATGAACTCAGAATTAGGGATGTCAACAGGATCCGATACCAGTTAACCTATTATCCAGAACTGATTAAGTGCTCTTCTTGGGTACCAGGTACCGTACTAGTTAAGCGGTTTTTGACCAATTTAATACCGGTTCTTCCCAAAAATAATTTGAATAAATATTTTTTATTTTTTTAATATATATAATATTATATTTTTTTATATTTTAAAATTATCAATTTAAGCCAATAATAATTCGAATAAATATTTTTCAAATAATAATTAGATATAAATATATTTAAATTCAACTTGTTCAATATTTTATAAACTATAAATTATTTTATAAAAATATATTTAATTTTTAATATACATAAAATATAAATTAAATATAAAATATTTTATTTTAATAATTAATATAATAAATTGGTACTTTGTCCGGTACTGGTATGGTACCGTTACCCCGGTACAATTAATTTTAAAAATGCTAGAACCAGATACTATTTTATTTACAAAAAAAATCAGTACACGATATTTGATTCCCAGTTTGGTATACCGGTTCGATACTGGTTCTTCTGGATAACCGATTATCGATTGACACCTCTACACACAACTGTACAAAAACATAACATAATTTCACACTTACATAAGAGTAGATGCACATATACGTACACACTATGACACTCATGTCATATACGCACATATTCGTCGTCAACTTACCACAATCGTCATTAATTTCACTACTAACACACGGAATGTCATTTCCTCAACATTCTTTATATTCATTTTTATATATGTGTGTTTGTTACGATGTGTAGTAGAATTTGTATGTGTTCACAAGATAAGAGTAATATTGAATGAGAATTTATATAATACTCCCTCCGGCCCTTTTTACTTGACACGTTTTATTATTATAATACAATCAGTTGAATATAAAACGTGTCAACTAAAGTGGACTGGAGGGAATATATATTTATTTTGATGTTACATAAAAAATGATTAAAAAATAAGTATAAATAGAAGAAAAAGTGAAGAAATAGGTAATGAAAATTAAAAATTGTAAATTTAATTTATTGAAAATTAAAAAATATTAAATATATATAAATATAATTTTGTCAATATAATAATATATAGGAGATATGAATCACTAATACTATGGATTGGTGGATGAATGACTTCCTTTATGGAGTGGAATAGTGATTCCAAAAGGAATGATGATTCTTAATCATATGTTTAACCAAACATATGAATGAAATCGAGATAAAAATCATCATTCCATTACAACCCTCATTCCTTTATAAACATCAACTCATAAATCCTAAGTATCATATAACATTAAATGCGAATACAAAATGAATCAAACATCACAACATTATAATGATTTCACACGCATCATCAAAATCAATCTAACAGCTTTAGCAAAAAAGTTCCTAATTATTTCTCAACAATAACTATAATATGCAAGATGTTATTATATTATTTGAGAAAAATATTACAAATATAATATATGTAATTTAATTTTTAACTTTTTTAATGATTAGAAGGGTTATTTATAAATATTACCCTATTGTGTAACTCTAACATGAAAAATGTTGTATTTGTAATTTATATATAAAATATACCTAAAAGTTCAAAAATACCCTTTAATTTACTACTAAATCACATTGCATCATATTACATTAATTTTGTATGAAATCATGTTGTATTTTTTATGGTATTTTTTATATATTTGAATTTGATTTAATCAGTACATGATTTTAACATAGTATTTAATTAAAAAAATTAGGAATATACACAAAAATGAGAACCTGGTCGGTTAAAACAAAACCTGATCATATTTTAACAAAACTCAGTCTGTTCATGCTTGAAGAATGAACCGACCGAGTTTTGTTTTAACCGAACATGTTTTTATTTTTGTGTACATTCCTATTTTTTTTTAATTAAATAATAAGTATACGTGGTGTCAGTGTGTATAATTTTTGTTTAATTAAATTGAGTGTGTAAATTTTTTAACATATACTAAGTTTTTTTAATTGCAAAAAAATTAAGAAAATAATAAATTAATACTATAATCCAAAATAAGATGGAAATCTAACTTTAATTAAGGATATTTTAGGTAATTTATATTTAAAAGTTGGCACTTTTCATATGTATTTTACAAATTGAATATTTTTCATTTTTTGTTACAAAAGTGTACACTTTACCAATAGCACCCTAGAATAAATATACTAACAAAGATAGTTACTATATTATATATTATATAATAGTGTTGCAAATGTAGTTTATGTTTATTAAATATGTATATAATACAAATAAATAATATAAGATATCAATATTTCATTAAAAAATATACTGATATTATGCAAAATTATTTTATTTAATATAACATATATACCTGAACATCGAATTCAAAGTGAAGCATATTCTTGAAATCTTTCACGATTAAAGGGCTCTCACTCTCCATCAAAGTCACAAAGTGACTTACTTTGTTCCTCAAGAACTTTCTAAATTGTGCACATGACTCCTTACTCGGCATATTCGGGGTTGGAGTTGGTATATACACAATATCTTGTGGTTCATCTTGGACAGAGGTATTAAACATCACGCCCTCACTATCATCTCCATCACAAGTTGAAATATGTTCCACGTCCAAGGCTGTAGAACTAAAGGCCGAATAAGAAGCAGACTACAAATACAAAATCTAAACTAATAAATTCAAATTATAATATGCAATAACTAATTAAATATTTTCAACTACAAATACAAAATCTAAACTAATAAATTCAAATTATATTATGCAATAACTAATTAATTAAAACAAATACAAAATCTAAACTAATAAATTCAAATTATAATATGCAATAACTAATTAAATAATTTCAACTACAAATACAAAATCTAAACTAATAAATTCAAATTATAATATGCAATAACTAATTAATTAATTTTAACTACAAACAAATATGCAATAACTAATTACTTCTAATCCCCATACCATTAAAGCCCACACAAGTCCATAGTTATGATATCTTTGCTTATCTTGTATTTTCCTCATATAGTTTCAAATGATCTTATACGAGTAACCCACCCCAAGGAAAAATATAGAATTCATCCATATCCTCCATCAATGCCCACACCCAGGAGAATACGGGCTTTTGTGCATCGTGCCCAAACATAAATATATAAGCCATCAATACGTGAGCTACACGTAAATGAATATAACCATTTGGATCGGGAATGCGGTTACGTGAATCTTTAAATTGTGATAACACGTCAACTGCCGATATGTTCAAATTGTTGCATACAATCATATAAATGTTTAGATTACTATGATCAATAGTGACAATACTATCGAAACTGGATGCACCAAAACACAATCCAGTTATCAATGCATGATCTCGAATCGTATATTCTACATCTATGCCATTTAAGTGGAACCAAATCCCGATTCTTGTATAAATGGCCCGACTCACTATGCCATGCAATGCCTGACTTGCAATGACACCCGGATTCCACCTGATAAAGTGGCCAAATGGCCCACTAATGAATCTATCTAGTAGATTATGACCCCCGACATCGATCAATGTACTTCTAATATCCTCTAATAATATTAATCTACAGTACGTGTTCGGGTGTGATATACGATTAATCGAAGAAGGTCTACGGTACCATGGACGTTCCATTACCTACAAATAATTAATTTCTTCATATTATATTCTAAATATTTCTTTAACATTTAAACACAACTAAAAAAATAAATAAAATTCATATTTAGCAAGAATAATACATAAACATTAACATATATTTGGGATCCCTCAAAAAATGCTTAGGACCGTTCGAGGTGTACCAAGCGGTCCATGAGATTTTCGAGGGATCCCAATGAGAGTATCATGTAATCCATTTTTCATGCTATGTTTCATAATCAGATATATAAATATAGGCCTTAGGACTTCAGAACAATCAATTACATTAACAAATTACATTATGACATATATTTAAGCATAAAAAACGTCATAATCATAAAACAAATAACATATCTAACATCAAAATCACGTAATAAGCATGTTGTGATTGGGATCCCTCGATAATATTACGGACCGCTCGGTACACTTCGAGCGGTCCCAATCAATTTTTGAGGGATCCCAAATATATGTTAAATATATATGTAATTCAAACATAATACCATGATTTCTTCTGGAATATTTTCGTCCGAGTCCACCATGTTGGAGATTTTAATGTGTGCCGCGCCGCCGAGAGATATGAATTGAGTGTGGCCGAGAGTTATGCAATTTTTAGGGGATATATCAATTGATTGGGGGAGATATCAATTGATTGAGGGAGATCAATTGAATTGAACTGGGTGAGAGATATGAATTGGCGAGGAATATGAAATTGGAGATGTGAGAGATATGTGAGGGATATCAAATTGATTGAGGGAGATATGAATTGAATTGGTGAGATATATCAAAATTTGATAAGAGAGAGAAACTCGAGGGATATGAATTGGAGAGTGGGCGATATGTGAGAGATGTGAGGGATATCAAAATAGGATTTGATAAGAGAGAGGAGAGAGAGAAATGTGTCGAGAGATATGAAATTGCGAGGGATTTCAAGTTTTTTAGAGAGAGATATGAATGAAGATATGAAATATGGTAGTCGAGGGATTTCAAGTTTTTTTGGCCAATATTTTCTTGGGGGAAATATGGTAGCCGAGAGATATGAAAGTGGAGAGATATGTGGGGGATTTCAAATCTTCGTTGGAGGAGAAAGATTGTGTCGAGAGATATGAAAAAGGTGATAAATGTGGTAAAGTGGTAGATGAAAAGAGAGAATCTTGTATTGATTTTAGTAAAAATTGTAAAATGTCTTGGGTCCCACCACTTTACCACATTTTCCAATAAAAGTGGTCAAACTTTTCGAATATTACATATATTTTTTACAAAAAAGGCATTTTCTGCGTCCCTTTTTCAAAAGGGGCATTTTTCCCTATTACCATTTTATAATATTTAAATTTTTAGTTCTTTTTATTATATGAGTGTAAAAGACGAGAAGAGACATAAGTCCCTGTATTAATGGATGACTTCAAATATTTAATGGGTACCATTTTACGAATTTAAACATAAAACAATTGTATACAATAATTAAATAAATAAAATAAAATAGGTATAAGATAATTTAATAAAATTTATAAAACATCTAATTCCCCTCAAATTTTGGCGGCTAATTTATCTAATATTAGAATTCGATGGTCATTACTTGGCATAAGCTTTCTCATTGGATAGTACACTCTTCATTTCATTACAAGGGACCATATATGTTTTGTACACGTAAATTAAAGCCAATATATTGAAATTACAAATGGCCATATATGTTTTGTACACGTAAATTAAAGTGAATATTTTGAAGTTAAAGATGCACATATATAGGGAATTGATAAAATAAGAGCAAGTTTTTAGATACAAATTAGGAATAAATATAAATGGTCTATAAAGTAATGAAATTATGATGCATTTTTATTATAAATGGTCTATAAATATCTTTGTACAATCGATGATCCAAATTATAATTACATCATATATATATATAAAGTAATGAAATTATGATGCATTTTTATTATATTATTTATATAAATTTGATGCATAATTAATATAGACCATAAATCGCACAAAATCAATATTTCAAATTAATTCCTAATTTCTTATAGAAATATAAAAAGATATGAGTTATATTAGAAAAGATAAAGATTTGGAAAAGTGTGACAAGATCCGGATTCCCGGCTTGCAATTTAATTTGGACTACTAAGCTAGTTCCATTTTATCTAATTTTATCAATTAGTATCTTATATAGTACTACTTCTTATTATGTGGGTGTGTATAACTAACACACCAAAATGGCAGTTTATGTATTGAAAATAAAAACACGACTCACTTATATCCATCCAAGAACAAGAACTAGTTGCGAAAATCGAGAGAAAAAGAAAATATTCTAAAATCAGTTCGAAAGATAAGGTGAAGATCTTCAAACCATATCCAATTAATTTAAATTTTATTTTCTGGTCAAGAAAAAACACATTTTTTGTTGTAGTAATAGTTTAAAAGTATTTCCAATAGTAATATATATGGAATATCTATATATCTTGTCAGAAAAATAAAGGAACGTAAAAAAGAAGATATACACGCACGGCACTACACAGGAAACATGTTAGACCTAAGTTTTCACAACTCGTAATGGTTTTAGAATAGGCTAATTATATATATATATAAATTAAAATGATGCATCATGATTTCACATCCACCGTCTACCGACATTGACTACAATAAAATGTTGCATAATTTATTACACCATATAGACTAGTAATTTGTATTTATATGTTAATCATTAATTAGTGGGGCAAATGTTTCCATCCTATGACATTGTTTAACGCTGAAGAAAAACTACATTTTAGAGAATTTATGAGAGTAAATATAGATTTGTGATGATCTTTGAAAGAGTCGGTTGATCAAGTGAAGAAGAAACCCCATATGCATGCATAATAATAGCCTACAACAGAAGAGAAGAGAAGAGAAGAGAAGAGCGAGGAGTAAAAGAGATAGTGACGTCATCCCTTCTCCTCTGCAAATATAAATTCACTCCTCTCCTGCATATTCTTAATACAAAACAAAACTACTCCAAAAAGAACAAGATGGCAAATAAAAAGCCTCGAATTGTGATAATCGGAGCGGGAATGGCCGGACTCAGCGCCGCCCACAAACTCCATAGGAGCTCCGGCGAGCTCTTCGACCTCCGCGTGGTGGAGGGCGGCGACAGAATCGGCGGCCGAATCAACTCATCCGAGTTCTGCGGCGACCGAGTCGAGCTAGGGGCTACCTGGATTCACGGCATCCAAGGCAGCCCTGTCCACGCTATTGCTCACGAAAATGGGTTGCTCCACTCTAACCGACCTTGGGAGTGCATGGACGGCTTCCCGGAAGCTCCGGTCACCGCCGCCGAAGGCGGCCACGTTATCCCCCCCTCCACCCTTCTCCCCATCTCTGAGCTTTTCCAGAATCTAATGGATTCTATTCACGGGAAAAGTTATTCTTCTTCTTCTTCTCTCAAACTTGATGTTAGTAGCGTGGGTTCGTTTCTGAGGAGCGGCCTCGAGGCCTATTTGGAGGCAGAGGAAGAGGGCGGCGGCGACGCCATCGGGAAGTGGCGGAGGAAGCAGCTAGAGGCAGCGGTGTTCTCGATGCACGAGAACACGCAGCGGAGCTACACTGCGGCGGACGATCTTTGCGCGCTCGATTACGAGGCCGAGCGCGACTACACGATGTTCCCCGGGGAGAACATCACCATAGCCCAAGGCTACTCGAGCGTGGTGGAATGGCTGGCGTCAGCACTGCCGGAGGGGACGTTGCAATTAGGACAGCGAGTGGCGAGGATCGAGTGGCAGCGGAGATCGGGTTTCGATGATGACGACGATAACCGGCCGGTGAGATTGCATTTCTGCGACGGATCGACACTCTCCGCCGACCATGTGATAGTCACCGTGTCGCTTGGAGTACTCAAGCGCGGGATTGAAATACGGGAAGGGGAGGATCGAAACGTGTTTACATTCGATCCTCCCCTTCCCAGTTTTAAAATCCGAGCCATTTCAAGGCTCGGATTTGGGGTTGTTAACAAAGTTTTCTTGCAAAGAGGGAATGATTTGCCATTTCCCACTTTACAAATGGTGTTTCATCACTCCGATTCGGGAATGATGGAGCCCACCATTCCTCACTGGATAAGGAAGATTTATACTTTATATCCAATCTACAAAAATTCAAGAGTTGTTCTTTCATGGTTTACCGGCAAAGAGGCTCTCGAAATTGAATCTCTAAGTGAGGATGAGATTATAAATGGTTTTTCAGCAACGCTCAATAATTTGCTACCGGATACACTTGATTTGAGGTTGGAGAAGGCAATAAGGACTCAATGGGGAAGCAATCCTCTCTTCTTAGGCTCGTACAGCTACGTGGCGGTTGGGTCGACTATAGCCGATATGGATACATTGTCGGAGCCGTTGCCGGAACACGACAACAACGACGACGACGAACGTAATTCGATGCAAATTCTGTTTGCGGGAGAAGCCACACACTCCACGCATTACTCCACGACGCATGGGGCTTATTTTAGTGGACTTAGAGAAGCTAATAGGCTTCTCCAACACTATCTATGAACGTCAATTATGTTTTCTACTAATAGAGAATATTATTAATTATTCACTTCAAATTACTTTTGGGATCTTTATTTATTATTAATAGAGTGTCCATTTTATATACTTCAAGTGTGTAATATTTCTTTCATTTGGACTACTAAGCAAGTTCCATTTTTATCTAACTTTTATCAACAATCTTATTATGTGTGTGTGTTAAAAGAGTCCAAAATGGTCCTAAATATTCCCACACCTATCCACCAAGAGAATCGTACAATTTTTGTTTTCAAATCATATCATCTCTCTCTTTGATAGGATACCTTAAAACGAGTAGTATTTAATGATGTATAAATAATAAAATCAGATAAAAATAATATTAAATGACATGAAATGAGCTGGGAGAATCTGAGTAATTGAGGCAAGCATTTGCAGTGCAGGGCAGGAGGGGGTCTATATATAATTAATTATTCTGCAAATAATTCAGCCAAAAATACCCAAAGAGATATTTAATTGGAAAATGTCCTTTAACAAAGGGACACAAAGTATAAATGCAATTGCCTGTAATTTTTTATTTTATTTTATTTAAGATATTGATAGGTCCTCTTCCACTTGATGCAATAGATTTGTCCACAGACCATATCGATATTTCTGATTGTTTTGTTTTCTGGTACACTGTGATAGAGACAAAAGAATGGCTGTCCCCCTTTGTACGCAACTCTATTATATATTTCAAATTTACAGCATGTATATCAAAGTTAATATGTGTATATACATGGGATTCGTGCATCACCACCACGTTGATTAGATGTGAATATATGGCACTGATATAGTAGTATGTGTATTGTTAGGAATTTTTTTAAGTCGATCAAGTTATCATATGTTTTGATGATACTATCGAAATTATGTGTATGTAGTTGATTGTTTATATTGATGCTTAGTTGTTAGTTCTTAATTAGTACAAATTGATACAAATGTTAATGAGCATATCGAGTTAACGCTATAATCCATACGGAGATCGATATGTGTTTTGTCTAGATAATTAAGAGTTAGAATTAAATACGTTGATCTAAGTGTAAGGATAGATGGGTAAATCGACAAGTATTGATTTGGTCCATAGAGATCATGCAATGCTTTAGTAGCATATCATCTACAATGTAATGGCAGATCGAGTATAATGATCTGATTAGTAAAGATGATCTTATTTAGTCTAAATGTTAGAAGAAAGATCAACATGTAAATACAAATCAAGTTTATGATTTGTGCTATAGGATCGACCTTATTATTTTGTAGCAGATTGATCAAATTGTAAGGACAAATCAATGTATCAATCTGGTCATACGATTAATTTGGATTACTAGACTAAGTATTGCATCAACAAAAGAGCACAAAACTCGAATTGTTGGATGAGCAGGTCGACCAAGAGCAGACAAAGAGGAGTCAGAAGACCTGCCAAGAAAGCAGATCGACAGGAGAAAGCTCAAAGCACAAATCAAGAGTTAATATGATTTGTGCCTAATGAACTGACCATCCAGATTGTAGGAAGCTAACGATCTGCCTAAATGGATCACAATTAATGATGCTGCAAAGACTAGTTTTCAAACGTTATGCCTAAAAATACTTCAGTTATTCTCAAAATTATATGAGAGCATAATTTAAGAAAATTACAGAGCCCAAACGCTGAGAAATTCTTCAAAAGCTTCAAAGACAATTCCAGCATTAGAAAATTCACATATTTTGGATATACACTATATAATTATATTTTTTGTATAGAGCTCCAAGCTATTAGTTCTAAAATCTCTCAATTGTTATATTTTATATTAAGTTCTGCAATAGAGTACAATGAATAACAACGAAACATGAACATTAAGTTGTCATCTTGTTCTCAGTGAGTATAAATGTTGGTCCCGAAACAAGTATACTGAGTGTATGAGTGGGGGGGGGGGGGGGGGGAA
>JAPKLX010000005.1:2674273-2687802 GCA_026898415.1 Leonotis leonurus
CCCCCCCCAAGACACCAATTTTTGATTTTTCAAATTAAAAGCTTTAGTGAGCTCCTGAACTGAAGGGAGGTAGCTTCAGTGAAAGTTGATACTTTAGATAACAATCCTTCAGTCTACACTTAGTGTTTGACTGATGGACTAATATCTTAAGTGTACGTGCGGAAATGGTAGTTTTAAATCTTACTCGTTTGTTCAGAAAACTTAATACTTTAAGTTCACTTTTCATTTAATCAGTATTCAATATGCAATATATCAATAGGAGATAAAGAAATACTGAATGAAAATGGAGAGAACACGAAGGTTTTGTTTGTGTGGTTCAAAGATAAAAACTCATACGTCCACGAGTTCTCGATGTTAATCGAGGGTTTTCAAGTAAATGGAGATTGTCTTACAGTGATCAATCCTTAAGGATTAGATGGACAATAATGTCTGATCACTCTTTGATTACAAGATGGAATCGCTATTAAGAACACTAGAGAATAAAATCTAAAAGCTTTGAATGTTATAAGACTTGAGAGCTTGAAAGCTATGGAAGTTTGAGAGTGAGATAGCGATTGAGAGTTTGAATGCAAGGTAATCGGTGTCTTGAAGCGTTTGAAGCAGCGAGGTATATATAGTTCTCTCATAGAATGTATCTGTTGTGAAATACAGCACCATTTGAATTCTTCAAGTTGGAGTCGTGGTCCTTTTTGCCATTTTTGGTGTCTGCAACAAGATTCAGTTCACCTACTGAGATCTTTTCACAAAGTGGTAACTCCTAGAGTAGCTTGGAACTCAGTGGAGAATCTTCAGATATGACTTCAGATGCAGAGCTTTAGAGTGAACTTCAGTGGCAAGGAACCTTTGCTTCAAGCTGGCTTCAACTTCAAAACTTCAGGCCATAGTTCAAGAGGCATGGTCCTTCAGTTTTGGGACGTAAACTGAGTTCTAAGATGAACTTCAGTTACTGACTTCAGTCTTTAGTCTTGTGTCTTCAGTTTGTACTTGTAAACTGAACTCCTTAACAAGTGAGTCCTAAAATAAGACTAAGACTCCAGTTTTGGACTTATTACATCTTTCAGGGGAGGTTTTGGAATCTAAATCAAAACACTTATAAATATTTCCCAACAATTTCCCCCTTTTTGATGATGCCAAAACCTAACCTGAAAACATCTATCTAAGAGAAAGAATTCCCCCTAAACTGGAGAACACTTAATCTATAAGATAAGATGGGTTAGTTAATCAGTTAATATCAAACCAAAAAAAATATAAGGTAATCAAAGCCTAGACAACTAGAATATTGTCATCAGGTTGAGATCAAGAGATAGACAAAATATGTATTTCATTCATATGGACAGTCAGTACAGAAGTTGTTCAGAAAGTAGGATGAAATACAACAAAATATAACTTAAGAAACTGCTTTCTTCTTCTCTTCTCTTGTTTTCTGAACCATTTCCATCTGAGCTTTAGGAGAGACAGCATTGAACATCAGGTAGGTGTCATCTCGAAGCTTTCTATATGGTCCCTTCAGATTCAGATCTAGGCCAAGCACTTGAGCAGCAATAATTGTTTCAGTTCTATTGGCCTCTTATCAACGAAAGGACTGCCAGGAAGATTTTGTCTATCAAATTGCTTCATATCGGGGGCAACGATAGTGACTTCAGACTTTGCAGCATCTTCTCTAATCATCTTGATGAAGTCAGTATTTGGGTAGTCATCCTAGAAATTATGAAATAACTTATCTCGATCAGTTTCTCCGCAGGCTCCATAGATGGTCCAGTGATCGAGCATTTTTATGAAGTCATCCTTCAGATCTTTCCATTCATCATTCAAAATTGGGCGAACCCATGAGTCAGTGTGAGGGCGTGTGGGAGGATCAGATTGAGAAGTCCTTTTCTTCCTTCCTTATAATCTGAGAACATATAGATTTGATGCTCGTTACATATCAATTCTTCATCTTTCAGCCTGTTGAGCATCAAACAAATCTTTCAGTTCTTACATCTTTTCCTCTGGCTTCTAGAGGAATAACAACTTGTACAAGCAGATTACCATCTTCTTCTCCAGAGCCTAGACTCATCTCTCCTTCATAAATATCATCCTCGTTCAGTTCATCTTCATTGATGAGAGATGACAGATCATCTTTTCCTTTAGGCAGATGAGCATCAATAGGAATTGAGTAGTCAGGTTCAGTAGAAGTTTCAGAAACAGAAATTTGTTTGAAGGATGGTGTTGGAATAAATGTCTTGGCAGTAGTAGAGGGTTCAGTGGCAGCAACAATAGATAAAGACTCAGTGGCATCATAATTTGTACCCACTTCATTGTCTTGATTTCCTTTGAATCCAGTGGCAGATGGAGATTGAGGTTTTGGTGGAGATGGAGGTGGTTCAGAAGCAGCAGCAGCAGCAGCATCAGTAGCTGGCTCTTCAGTAGAGGTGGCACCAGAAGGCATGGATGTAGAAGCACCATCCTCGTCATTATTATCATCATCATCGTCGTTGTCATCATTACCTTCATCATCAGTTAACTCCACTTCAGGAGAGTCTTCTTGGTCATCATCATCCTCATTTTCTTCATTATTTCCTTCATCAGCTTCTTTTTCTACTTCTTTATCAACAACAGCATCAATAGAGATGTTTAGTAAGCTCCTGAACTGAAGGGAGGTAGCTTCAGTGAGAGTTGATACTTTAGATAGAAATCCTTCAGTCTACACTTAGTGTTTGACTGATGGATAATATCTTAAGTGTACGTGCGAAAGTGGTGGTTTTAAATCTTACTCGTTTGTTCAGAAAACTTAATGCTTTAAGTTCACTTTTCATTTAATCAGTATTCATTATGCAATATATCAATAGGAGATGAAGAAATACTAAATGAAAATGGAGAGAACACGAAGGTTTGGTTTGCGTGATTCAAAGATAAAAACTCATACATCCACGAGTCCTCGATGTTAATCGAGGGTTTCCAAGTAAATGGAGATTGTCTGTAATACCCCGAATTTTCCTAATACGATTTAGATATCTTACTGCGACTAATTAAGGATTTTAGGAAGAGACTATACCATGTTAGGACCTACCATGAGAATTTGGCACCCGACGAAACTTTTTAAACGTTTCTTTTAAAAATGATCTTTTCATGCATAAGTCAAAAGTATGTCAATATTATACTCATTTTGTAGGGTTTTTCAAAAGAAGAATATTGGCACTAATTTTTCCCAAAAAGGAGTTCGTACGTAACCGCTACGGATTTTTAAAATTTAAGCACGTCGTTTAAAAATTAGTTTTTCCATGCATGACCGAAAATATATCAATATTATAGTCATTATGTAGAGTATTAAGAAAGGGAGATGTTGACACTGAGTTTGCTCCAAAAGGAGATCGTGTGTAGAAGTTACGACGTTTTAAGATTTAAGCATTAATAATAATACTCCCTCTGTCCCATTATTGTTGTCCTCTTTTATTAAAATAATACACTCATTTCAATATAAAAGAGGACAACAATAGTGGGACGGAGGGAGTATAATATAATAATTATAATATTAAAATAATGAAAATTTTAGTATAAATATGGGGAGGGGCGATGCTTTCCTCGCTCATTTGAGGAGAAGCACTTCTTCTTCTCACTTCTTCTCTCTTCCTCATTTTGTCATTTTTGGGTATCGAGGTTCTGCGAGTTTGAAAATCAAAGATCGATTTAAGTCAAGGCACGTCAGGATAAGGTTGAAGGTAGGCATAGAGCTTGACAAAGGTGGCTCAGCCGCCGTCGAGTTTCCGCCGCCATCGTTCTGATACCATTATCTTCATGCTTTTTCCTCTCGTTCTATTCTTCATTCATTTTCCCCTTCGTGACTATTGGTCTATCAGACGACTAAGGTCCCTTAAGATTTTGAGTTTCTGACCATAAAATCCGTTACTCTGCCGGATTTAATTTTAGATTTGGATCCCGATTAGGATCGACATACCATGATTTATTGTATTATTTTCATATTTTTATAAAGGAAAAATATTCACGGTCTATCATTTTTCAATAAAATTTTTAGTGCATGTAGAGAAAAAAAAATATAATTTTATGAAAGAGATTTCATTAATTTTCATCGGTCCAATTTTCATAGATCTGAAAAAGACTACGAATCTTCTCGAGTAAGCTTTGAGGTAAAGTTGCATATTTCAAAAATATTTTTACATATTCCTATAGAGAATAATGCCCTGAGTATTTTTGCCTTCTGGGCCAAATTGATTTGAAAATCCGGGTATTGCCAAATAGACCTTAGAATACCGAGAAAACCCTCGATTCCTCGTTTTCACTTTATTCGCGTTATATTTTGGGATTTGAGGCCAAAAGTTATTCCGTATAATTGTCAGGTGCTTATGATTGCGAACGAGACGTTTGACTGATTTACGGTTATCACACGATATTGGTATTGCTGACAGGTGGGTTTGTATATATGTTTTCAAATGTACTTTTGAGTTATTAAGCTCTGATATTTATGAAAATCATAATGAATGTCCATGTTAAAATGTTTTGCTCCTTATTGGATAAGTGATCCCTCAAGCATGACGATCGAATCATGTGCTATGTTAGTGCACTGGCACATGGTTAGTGTACACGTGGGTTTATGTGGGTTGTCCCAATATATTCTCGAGTGAAGTCAGTTTGGGTAAAAGTTCTCTACTGATGAAGGCCATAAATGATGGACCTCTATGGGCTGTCTCCATATGTTCATAGAAGGGTATCTAATGCCAATATTGAGCCAAGGAAAATGAGATCTCAATAATTTTGGTATGCATAGAATGACTTTCTGTTTTAAAACCTTCTATGCGATACTATGCAAGCATGGATATTCCTTTTCAGAAAATGATTTCGCAAAAAGGTTTTTAAATGACATAACCCACGGGGTACATTAGTACTCAGCCCTGCAAAATGTTTTCAAATTGTTTTGCAGATTGAGCGGCTGGTGGTGTCGTGCGAGGCTAAGGCAAGGGTTGTTGCAAACTGTCATGTTATGTATTCCGCTGCCAAGCTCATGTTCTTTTTCAGTCTCTGATTCGTCATGCTATTGGCTTCATGACAATAAAATGATTCATTGTTCCTTCACGAGAATTACTATTGTCTATTACATGCATTCATGTTCATAGGAGAGCTTAGAAGTAGTCGGCCCCTCTTGGACGCTCTACTCCTCGACCCCTTGTGATGTTGTCATGTAGCACCGACCACACTTGGTGAGTTGGGTGAGTGACTCCTTTTGGCGAGCTAGGCTCACTAACCTCCGCCCTTTATTGACGGCTCCTATTGGAATGATTTGGCCGCTTGACATTCATGATTACCGCTCCCATGTTACGAGCTATAATCTCCAACCCCATCTTGCATTGCATCTCTTTGCATTCGATTGTTCATTGTCATGACATCATTGTTTACTATATTTGCTGGTGGGTTTATTTGTTTCTCTTCCCCCATTCAGATTAGTCCTAGTTATAAACGAGTTACTGTCCATTTTTCAAGGATAATTTCTACACCATGATTTATGTTCCATGTCCCCCCTTTCTTCCCCGCTTCTTTTCTATCCCCCCAGTCACGCTCTGGCGCGTGCGCCGTCCCTCGGGATCGGGGCGTGACATTGTCTTATAGTGATCAATCCTTAATGATTAGATGGACAATAATGTCTGATCACTCTTCGGTTACAAGATGGAATCGCTATTAACACTAGTGAATAAAATATGAAAGCTTTGAGTGTTCTAAGACTTGAGAGCTTTGACTGTTGGAATAATTATCTTGGCAGCAGTAGAGGGTTCAGTGGCAGCAACAATAGATAAAGACTTAGTGGCATCATAATTTGTACCCACTTCATTGTCTTGATTTCCTTTGGATCCAGTGGCAGGTGGAGATTGAGGTTTTGGTGGAGATGGAGGTGGTTCAGAAGCAGCAGCAGCAGCATCAGTAGCTGGCTCTTCAGTAGAGGTGGCACCAGAAGGCATGGATGCAGAAGCACCATCCTCATCATTATTATCATCATCGTCGTCGTTGTCATCATTACCTTCATCATCAGTTAACTCCACTTCAGGAGAGTCTTCTCGGTCATCATCATCCTCCTTTTCTTGATTATTTCCTTCATCAGCTTCTTTTTCTACTTCTTTATCAACAACAACATCAGTAGAGATGTTTTCAGGTCAAGTCTCTTCCCCCTTTTTGGCAGCAGCAAGGGCATCTTCCAGAATTTGATCAGCATGCCAAAGGAGAGATCGAATGCGAGGGAAGCGAAGGTCCAGATTGTTTGAGTCAGATATGGACTGACAGAAAGCTTCTATGTGAGATATGCGAGCGCGGCAGTGAGAGATGATGAGATCAACTTGAGTGTGATGATCAGGTGAAGCTTCAGTAGATTTAGATGGAAGACCAGAGGAAATATGGGCACGAGCTTGAGGACTAAGGCACTCAGGCGGGCAGCGTCAACAATTAATTTGGCTTTTGCAACAATGGTAGAGGCAGAATCAGCTACTGACTTTAGTCATTAGTTTTGGGACGTAAACTGCGTTCTAAGATGAACTTCAGTTACTGACTTCAGTCTTTAGTCTTGTGTCTTCAGTTTGTACCTGTAAACTAAACTCCTTAACAAGTGAGTCCTAAAATAAGACTAAGACTCCAGTTTTGGACTTATTACATCTTTCAGGGGAGGTTTTGGAATTTGAATCAAAACACTTATAAATATTTCCCAACAATAAATACGAGAGTGTATCTCGTGAGAATAAATAAGAGAGTGATACCTCGTACTCAACGAGTAAATAAGAGAGGAAATTAACCATGATTAATAGATTTATAAATATAGTTTTGATCGACTGTGGATGTAGGGGTTCCCGCACCACGTTAAATTGCTTGTGTTCTTTCTATTATGTATTTATTTATATTGCATTGGTTTGTCATCATCTCACCAGCGAGTTGATATGTTAAGACCAGCATGTTGTGCATCTGTATGTCAATCAATCTGTCTAAAAAAAATACTTATAGCTAATAAAATTAAGTACTTTCTAAATATAAGAGCAACCAACAGATCACCGCTTCCATACACGATATGTTTCTTCACAGTTAATCTATTAAAGCACAAATCATCAATTTGATCATATCAATTTCTCTCTCGCACACAAAAATTGACATGCTATTATAAGCGAACTGATCTGTTATATCAATGAGATGATCTCTCAATCTTATTGTTCAAGACAATAAAAAAAAAAGTTGAAATTTGATTTTTTTTTTTTCTTATACTCCAAACTTAGTTCTATCAGACCAATATGTATATTGTTGTTCTCAAATGACAATGAAATTGTCTGAATCAATAGAGCTGTTCATTCCATGCATTATTATTGTAAACTTTTGTTCCAAAAGAGAAGAAAATATATTTATATATCTATTGGAATGGTCCACTTGATGAGTTTGTGCCTCATCTTGGCTTCAAAACTTTTAATCACTCTTTCATGATTGGATCATATCTGTAAATATATCAAATAATAATAAAGTAAAAGGTATGATAATTAATCAATTTGTCAATCAGATTCAGATCTTTTGTTTTGATTCAAAAATCATTTTCAAGCTGGGAAACAAAAATCAAGATTTATATTAATTGTGTGATCATGATACAACCCCACAAATATGGATTAATATGACCAATAAAAATGCATGTTTAATTAGGCAAAAAGAAAAATCTCTTGAAATAACTTTGGTTCACCTTAGCTTGAAATTCACATTTAATTAATCTTAATTAATAATTTCCACTTTTAAGAATACATTGTGGAAACAACACCACACCACACCATTGTCAATTTATGCTTCCCACTTTGTTTACTTGCATATTCAAATTATCTCCCATGGCTGTGTGTATATATATTTAAAAAAAAAATCAAAACGAGCAAATGAGCTTCGAAGAATAGTTCGTGAAATTTGTTCGAATATAATTTTAACAAATTGAGCTTTGAATGGTTTGTGAATTTTGTTAACGAGTTTGTTCACGAACCTTAGAAACGAGTCAAACTTCAACTATTTCACGAATTTTATATACGAACTAGTTCACAAACTTATAAAATTTATTAAAAATATACATTGACAAAATAAATTAATAAATGAGCTTTTTAACGAACTCGATCTTAAATACTTAACGAACTCAAGTGAAGTTCGAGATCGGATTTGAATTGACTATTAAATTGAATAATAAATAAATTGAACTCGAGCTCGATTTTTATTTATCAAAACGAACTCGAGTATGGTTTTCAAAACTCAAATCAAGCTCGAGCCGTAAATTTTTCAAACAAACTTAATTCAAGTCTGACAGTATTCGATCCATTTCATTTCGATTACAACTCCAATTTCATATTTTATATTCATTTCGTTTAATTAATAACTATCCATTTGTTTGTAGCACCTCTAAATTGGGTCTATGCGAATTTAGAAACATTATCCTGAAAAAGAAGAGATCTAAATAAATAAACAATTAGATAACATTATTTATGAGAACTTTTATTCACTCAAACTACACGACACTAATATATGAAGACATTGGAGCACTAATGCTTAATAGAATGTATTATGATTATTTTACACAAAAAAGAAATAGTTAACAACCTTTAAAGGCACGCGTAATCGACATATTAGTGGAATAGATAAAGTGTTAGAATAGGAAAGACTGATACAAGAAGTTCAGTGATTATTTAAATAGTCTTCAAGAGCATGGCGACCCCACTCGCCATGACTTTATTAATCAGTAAAACATTTTAAATGTATTTTGGAGCCCGGTTTTTCTTGTGAAAAATAAAAACAGTTTAAAACAAATAGATGTCATATAAGCATGAATAGAGAGTTTTAAAAAAAAGAAAGTTTTAATCTATGCAATACAAACATTAATTAAACTTAATCTTGATTAACATTATTGATAGGATATGGCCCATCAATAAGGCCCAATGCCCAGAAGCAGCTCGGCGGCCCAACACCTCGGCCCATCAAGAACAGCTCGGCCGGCCCAATAGCACGGCCCACTTACTATAAATAGCCATAAACCGCCTCTCTCATCTATAAATACTAGATGATAGTTAAATTAAAGGAAGAGACATAATCACTCTCTGTAATCTATATTTCAGCTCTCATCTAATTCATAATAAAAGAGCTCTCCTCTCCGTGGACGTAGACTTCATTAAAAGTCGAACCACGTAAACCTCGTCTTGTTTACTTTCAAATCATCGTGCAAATCTCACTTCGAAAATCGGCGATCGATCACTGGCGCCGTCTGTGGGAAACGAAGTAAATTTTGTGTCCGATCACTATTTCCGAAGTAAAAACACAATGGTTAGATCCACCCGATCCACTGCTATAGCTACTGCTGCTGCTAAGGGAAAGCAAAACGAGGCTGAAATACCTCGTAATCCACCTCGTCTATCTACTAATGAAGGAGAGGGACACTATGCTCGGTCTGCCAGGCAGGCCGCGAACCGCCGAACTCCCGAAGGCCACGTAGAAGACGTCATTTCCCACCGAGCTGGTGACTCTGGTAGCAGTGAAAGATTGAATCAAAATCATCAAGGGAATACCATACTTCAACCTATGCTCGGCGATGCGCTCAAAGCATATCTGGATATCCACGAACAAGATTTCCTCAAATTCGCCGAACAACATCAACAACGAGGTCAGTGCGAAGAGGATAAAGCGGGTCCATCACGACCCCAAACTTCGGATCAAATTGCCGAGGAGAAAGATGATGAAGTTTTCCGAAGACAGCATAATCGCCGAGGTAACATTATTTCACCTCGGCGAGGCTCAACATCACCTCGTCAAAACATCGACCATTACCGACGTGACGAGGAGCACCGAAGAAGGACTCCACCTCGTCAGAACGTCGACCATTACCGACGTGACGAGGAACAGCGAAGAAAGACTCCACCTCGTCAAAACGTCGACCATTACCGACGTGACGAGGAATACCGAAGAGAGAGGACTCCACCTCGTCGAAACGTCGACCATTCTCGACGTGACGAGGACGACCACCGAGAGGGAAGATTCACTGTTTACAGCAGAATCATTACCCCCTTCACCAACAAAATTCTCTACACACCACTCCCTTCAGCATACAGGGTCCCACCAATCAAGCCCTACAACGGTTCTTGCGACCCGAGCAACTTTCTGTCGCAATATCAATATAATATGCTGAACCAGGGATTGGCCGAGGATGTTTATATGTGCAAAGTTTTCCCCGAATTGTTGGTGGACAATGCACGGAAGTGGTTTGACAACCTTCCTCGCAGCAGCATAGGGTCGTATTCCGACCTGCTGGATGCCTTTGAGAGGCGTTTCTTCCAAAAAGCCGAAGCCAAAATGAGTTCGGCCCAACTCCTTACCCTAAAACAAGGACAAGGAGAATCCATTAGCGACTTCCTAGCTCGGTTCTACAACGAGAGCCTCAAGGTCGATCGCCTTTCGGACGATGTCCTCATTTCGGCATTTCAAAACGCCATTCACTCCGGCACACTTTTCAGGGAGCTCGTTAAAGAGCGCCCCCAAACCTCCAAACAGCTGTGGAGGATTGTTGACGCATTTGCCGAAGCGGATGAGGCAGACAGGAAGAAACGAGCTTCTGACCGACCTGAAGGTCAGGATAAAAAGAGAAGAGAAGAACGAACTGATCAAGGGCAGCATCGACGAGGTGCTCTTGAAAGAATCCAACGAGGTCCATTAGCATCTCGCCTCGGACCTCGGCCTAATCCAGAGCAAGACCGGATCGCTCCGCTGAACCGATCTCGGGCAGAGATTTATGAGCTTCACGCGAACTTGTTCCAAAGACCTCCACCACTATCCCGAACTGGATCAAGCAGACGATCGCAGGATAAATACTGCGAATTCCATGGCGGCTACGGACATGATACCGAGGAGTGTCGCAATCTTGCCTCGGAAATCGACCGCCTAACACGAGATGGCACTCTAGGAGGATACCGAGGTCAAAATCAACCGGATACTCAACCTCGGAGCAGAAACAAACGAAGAAGGAATAAGGGAGAAAATTGCAAACCCCAAGATAAGAAGACAAGACATGATGACGAAGACGATGACGAGAATCAACCTCAGTATGATGGAGTCATCGCCGCCATCATCGGAGTGCCCCAAGGATCAACAAGGTCGTCGCTAAAGGCCGAAGCTCGAAACCGACCCACGGAGGAGCCTTCATACAAAAGGTTCAAAAAGGACGAGGTCGTTATTTTCTCTAATGACGACCCTGTTCCTCACGCCTCGCCTCATCAAGATGCCACTATTATCGAAGCCGTGGTGGCTAACAAATTGGTACACCGAGTCTTTGTTGATAGTGGAGCCTCGGTCAGCGTACTCTTCAAAGGTTGCTTCGGCTTCAGCCAGAGAGTTACTTCTACCTCGGCCTCAGCCAGAGCTTCACTTCGACTTCGGCAACTACAAGATCTCCACTTCGGTGCCAGATCTTCACTTCGTCCGAAACACACCCACCTCGTCAAGATCTCCACCTCGGTGCCGATCTTCTCTTGAGGGGGGGATGTGATAGGATATGGCCCATCAATAAGGCCCAATGCCCAGAAGCAGCTCGGCGGCCCAACACCTCGGCCCATCAAGAACAGCTCGGCCGGCCCAATAGCACGGCCCACTTACTATAAATAGCCATAAACCGCCTCTCTCATCTATAAATACTAGATGATAGTTAAATTAAAGGAAGAGACATAATCACTCTCTGTAATCTATATTTCAGCTCTCATCTAATTCATAATAAAAGAGCTCTCCTCTCCGTGGACGTAGACTTCATTAAAAGTCGAACCACGTAAACCTCGTCTTGTTTACTTTCAAATCATCGTGCAAATCTCACTTCGAAAATCGGCGATCGATCAATTATTCCACATATACTTATATACTCCCCCGTCCCACTAAGCTTGACACTTTTTTTTTCCGACACGATTATTAAAAAGATTTTTATCATATCATCAAATCATCATTCTCATCGTTATGATACAATCAATCATCAATATATGCACGAACAATTTCATAAATTTTTTGAGCTCATTAGCTTGAAAATATAGTAGTAAACATAAAACCGCTACCCACCTAAGGATGGAACTAGCGGTTTACTTCATGTCGGTAGGCAAACTATCTTTAACATCAAGCTCTTAAGAACTTGAAAACTTGAAAGTCGGGATGATGAGCCCTCCCTAACTTGGTTGAATAACAATGATGCTTTTTATTTCTTAAGATTATTTTGAAACAAGGAATTCATCTCCTCTTGCTTGAAAAGAAAAGAAAAAGGAAATTTTGTGGAAAGGAGAATGCAAGCTCTCTCCTAACAAAATTTGAAATCAAGATCAGTACTCACAACAACGAAAATTTTATACAAACAAAATGTAAGAAAATCAGGGGGTTAGATATTGTTACACGAAAGCAATAAGATATTCAATAAAGGTGTATTAATTAAAATTAAGGAATACCCTTTATTAATCTGTACCAATAAAAAATAAATTATTATTATTCAAACGTATTAAAACGAAAAATTAGTTTTGTTTTCATCACTAGTCAACAATTAATAATAATCGCGGGAAGCTTTAATTTGAGTAGTATGTAAATGATCATTTTGTTTCATTTCGTTTTCACTCTTTCGTAAGATTGAAAATAAAAATTGAAAGGCTACTTTATTTCAATATTAATTTCAATCATTTAGTAATCTGATGCCGTCTATCAACTGACTATTTTATTCAATTACAACGATATCTAATTCTGATACAATTGTGGAGTATCTTTTATATCTGGAGATGAAGACGTGACCAAAGTTATTTGTATTAATTTGTCATTTTCTGTGAGCAGTTGTGCAGCCCTAATTTTGAACATTTACATCATTATAAAGACAAATAGAAGTATAAATTAAGTGTGCGAAGCCTAATTGCTAATTAGAGTGCTAAACAAAAACATGTCTTTTCCAACCTAACTTTTCCCTTTGATTTGCAGAAAAAAAGTATGAATGATTAGAGTGCTAATATTATATAATATGCTGGATTTGGACCGGATTTAGTTTGGTCCATATTTAGATTCAGAATGTTTGACTTGAATCCAAATTTATTGAATTTTAAAAATTAATATTCATGTTCAGATTTATTTGGTCCACGGGTCCAACCTAGATTTATTCATTTTATCTTTTTAAAATAAATTCCAAATTTTAAATATATTAAAATTATAATAGAATCATGATAATAATCTAAATCAACAACAATACAACAATTGATTAAAAAATATTATAATTCATACAAAGCACTAGAACAATTTAAAATAAGTCATAAATTTTTAAATAGTTTTATAAATTATTGATGTGTCAAAAGAGTTGTAAATAAATCGATTGTAATTAAAATCAAATTTCAAAATATTCAAGAAAATCTTAAATATTGCACCTATTTTCATTATCATTAATTTCCTAAAGAAGATATGTATTCAAGAAGTAAACAATATTGATGGTTTGATCCAATTATATTAAAAATAATATAGATAATAATAATAATAATAATAATAATAATAATAATAATAATAATAAT
>JAPKLX010000005.1:2687812-2777512 GCA_026898415.1 Leonotis leonurus
ATAATAATAATAATAATAATAATAATAATAATAATAATAATAATAATAATTAAATAGGCGGGTTCAAGAGTCGAATATGGACCTGATCTGTGTCTCGAAATGTGAACTCTAGATCCAATATTGAAAAAAAAATTAAAAACTCTAAATCCGATACGAATTCATCATGTCCAAAATTTGAAGAACTCAGAATCCTAAAATATGAATATGAATTCACGGATTTGAATCAAGTACAGGATGCGCTGACATTTTACTCCTATATATAAGTGAGCAAGCTTACCAAAGAACAAAGAGTAATAATAAGTTTTGATTTTACTCCTCCTTCCACCAATTAATTTCTCTCGTTGCTATATTCGTCCGTCTTGAAATAATTTTTTATTTAAAATTTTCTATTTTCAATAACTATTTTTTTATTATTATTTTATTATTCAAATCACTTTAATTCAAACATTCATTTGGACTTAATTTTCACTCATTAGATATTAATAACTAAATTATTTTAATTCAAATACTTAATTACCACTCGCTCGCTCTGTATATTAATAACTAAAGTAAAAGAAATTATTAAAAATTCGTGTTCAGTTAAGGTGGGAAGTGTTTAGTACATTTTTGTACCGACTTTAGTCGTGTTTTCAAGTCTCATTTCTTCGTGTTTTAGTTGATTTCATTTTATGTTTTGTTCGTTATTATGTCGGGTGTCGATGTTGTGTGTAGGTTTCTTGGTGTTGAAATTTGTCGCGAAATGGAGTCGTGGAGATGAAGTTTGACGTGAGGAAGCGTAACGGACGAGTTAAGGACGAGTCAAAGGTGCAAAAAAAGCCCGGAGCACAGCACAGGGCAGCACGATCCACACCGCGAGCGCCCGCTGGGGTGGCCTCGCGCGAGAGGGCAGAACCCTTGGACCAGCGGTTGCTGGACCCCAGGAACCGCTGGGAAAGCGGCTCGGAGAGGACAAAGGCTAGGGTCCAGCGCCTGTTGGGCAGGATTTCGCGATTTTAGATCGCGTTTTGACTATTTATACACGTCATTTTGACGTGAATTTTAATTTTCTTTTCCGCTTTTCTCATCTAAGAATCCTAGAACACTTAGAGTACTTTATTTTTTTTTAAATTTCGCCTTGGAACAAAGGATTGAGGACAAGTTTAATTCTCAATCTAAGATTTAATCTAAATAAGTATGTTTTAATTCTTATTTTGATTGTTCTATGGTGTGATTGTCTTTATCTGTCCAGGGTTTAGAATCTCTTTGATTAATTATTGATTGTTCTTTGATTCATGCTACATTGATTAAACTTGTGCATAATCGAATTTAATCTTTGATCACCATTTAATTCAATTTTATTATAGATGAGATTGACAAATAATTTTAGAATTTGACCTAGGGTTTAATCAAACAATAATTCCAAATCAGAAAACATAGGAATTATATTCGTTGTTTATTTATGATTTTCCTATAGTGTAATTCGAATACGTAGGTTAGAATTGTGGCTTAATTATCGAATACGAAAGTTAGTAATTTAGAAACTCTAGGAAATTATTAATTAATTGTGAATCGTTGTTTTTAATTGGGGAATTCTTATTAGGATGATCTAATACGTGAGTCGTGATTGTCGTCTATTTACGAGTACGTAAGTTAGTAATTAGGCAAACTTTTGAGAAGCCCTTGATTAATGAACAATAGCGTGAATATAAAAGTATGATTTAATTGATTATATATTTTCTTAACTCTAGGCCCTTAAATCCGGAATTACACTATTTTATTATTCTTGTTATTTATTTTTTCTCTAGCTTTATATTGGTTTTGAGTGCTTAGGATTTCCCGTTTATTTGTTTTAATAACACTTAGTATAATAATTGTCCTGCTAAGCTTTCCATTGAGATTTGACCGGAGTTAACTTGTCTTGTCACGTACAATAGACCTCGTATATTTGCATGAACCTAGAGTGTACATTTTAGGTCTAACAGGAAGCTACCTTATATAATAAAATTAAATCACATTAACATTAAATTATATTAAGCCTGACACAAAAAATTTGAACCCTAAATATATTACATTGGACATTAATCTCAGTACCAATAGATCAAGACATGCACGCCTAACTATCTTATTTTACGTAAGGAGGGCGTATTATTTTATTTTATTTACATTTGTAATGTGCATGCATCAGTACAAACTGATTCATCATTAGATATTTAGACCAGACCAGCTGGTCACTAAATTCCGTCTGTATACATCACATCATATAGAAAATTATTGATTTACCTGAATAAATAATACTAATATATACAAACTTAAATAAACGTTTTTCTCAGTTTTCAATATTAATTTATTCCCTCAAATTCCAACTTTCAAATATTGCTAACATTTGCCAATTAAATTCCGCCAAAATCAGATTGCAATGACTAAATTTGTTTTAACTTTAATATATCTTACATAAATGGTTAAATACATATTTTGGGTCTAATTATACTTTTATTATTATTTTTAAAAAATTTAGATATAAAAAACATTGTGTTCAATCCTATCACGACTTTTATTATATATAATAAATTTGAAGGGAGAGTCAGATTTGATATATGGTCTAGATATAAATCCTTCAATTTACACATTGTGTTGGATTGATAAAAATCCTTCACTTTCTCAAAGAAATGCTTTTGTGAACATAGGTGCGTTAGAGACAAAAATTCATATGATTCACTTTAAATGGCTTCACAATTATATATATGTATGTGTGCGATTTCGGCATGTGTCTACTAAGTACAATTTGTACTCAGCCCTGCATGTATTGCTTAACGTGCAGGTTGAGAAATGAAGAAGATGGGGTGCTATGTTGGGCTTTTTGTCGGTATCCTAGTAGCTGACTCTTGGGGGTTCTACGTGTCTTCATACACGTAGAATTTTCGTCATTTTGATCCTACATTTCCGCTGCTAGACCGTTATGTAATAGACTTGAGATTCAAACTCTTTTAATTAGTTGTGTTATGTAATGAGCTTTGACTCTGAACATATCTATTTACGAATCCAAGAGATGGATTCTTGACTTATGATATGAGAGGAATATTCATTGCCTTATTCAATTCCATACTCGTCGTTTATTCCTTTCATTAGTCACGTTTCCCGACTTTACTAGACTTAGTGAAAAGCGGGCGTGACAGAGTGGTATCAGAGCACTCGTGCTCTATGACCAAGAGTATTTCTTCAAATCTAAGTCTAGTATCGTTTCACTAGACTAATCGAACGAGTCGACAAAAGCCTAGCACCCTGGCGTATCATGCCCCCTAGACGTGGCAAACGCCTTAAGAGAAAAGCTCTCAAAGTAGTGAGATTCGAACCAAATCTCTCACTCTAAGTTCGGATTCTCGAGAACTTAGAATCTTTCCTTATAAGTAAGGAAACTAAGGAATCAACGACATGCACGATCCCTTAACGAGAGAATAGATCGCAAACTAGAGCAAATTCTCTCGAATATCTCAACGAATAGAACAAGAAGAATCGTTACGATATCTTCTTCAACTTAGCAAATAGCAGAAAGATTCGATAACTATCGATCCACCGCCAAATCCGAACTTAAGAACAAACCGTAAATCGGTTAACAAGAACCTAAGTACCTAAGAACGATAAGTTTCAAAGGAAGCAAATCCTAACTCCAAAACGGGATTGTGCCCTAAGGGGATTTTCCTCAATTAGCAACCAAAACACCTATAGAACGATTTAACTCAAGCAAACCATACTAGCTTAGGAACTGCGTTTAGATTTAGATATACCCAGTACTGATTACGTATATATTTATTTATTTTATAGTGGTGAGATTCCTCCAGACCGTGAGGAAGCAGATGACGTTTCGATCTGTCATCCTTCACGAGTACCGGTCTTACCTGCCCGATCTGCGGGATACCTTGGTGGAGTTTCGAGGCCACTACTTGAGACGATGGGAGGCTGCTAGGCCTCATGGAGCGACAGGGATGGACGGGATCATGCGACTGATCTCTTTGCTGCCTGCTAGATGGCAGGGGTGGGCACAGATGATATCTGGTGACTTCATTCGACCGATCGGACGGAGCTACGATTGGGGAGTTAACACCTGTGGATTTATAGCCATGATTCTCCACTACAGTGTTGCATTCGGTAGCCCACCGGAGGGTCCTTATATCCACACGGGGGACCTCATACTAGCAGGCGGCGTACCACTAATGTGGGCACCCTTAGTGCAGACATATCTCTCGGCCGAAGTGATTCCTATCGCTCCAACATATAGCTTGTTATACGGCGAGCCGATGCTGGATATGCTGGCACGTGACGAGACTGAGGCAGAGCCCTCCCGCCTTGTAGAGGAGCATCGTTCACCATCACCCATCCCACCTCCGATGTTCATGCCGGAGTATCGGGGACTTGTCAGGCCGAGGCAGGCCCCTCATGCCTCACTATGGGAGTACGACGACTACCTTCTCCCCGTGGATCCCAAGCTGTCGACGATGACTCGAGTGCGACTCAGTTTGGCTCGTGAGGACCCGACCAGCGGGTGACGATGATAGGGGCAAGGCCCCAGCACTAGAGACACCAGAGGAGGATCGCCCTCCATTTTCCTATCTCAGAGACTTTGATAGGTCGAGCCTCACTCTCACCCCAGTTGACGAGGGCCCCTCCCGAAAAAGGGAAGCACCTCTCGATCTTGACGAGCTCGACACCAAGATACGAAGGTTATTAGAGAAGACAAGTAGGCCCTTGAGGATATACGAGGAGCCACTAGCGGAGGCACCCAAGGAGGAGGATCCTGAGGAGCAGGATCCCGAGGAGGATCCAGAGGATGACTCAGATGAGGATCCCGAGGAGGAGGCAGCTCCTGAGAGCAATCCCGAGGAGGAGGCTTGGGAGCCGGATTGGGAGCAGGAGGCACCGTCTGATGAGGAGTACCTCAGCTCCGTCACCCAGGAGTAGATAGGGTGATATTTTCTTGTACTCATCAGTAACGGACCATATGTGTAGGCCGTTCTGATGATAGATTTTGTAGTCAGAAACGGTAGTTTAAGAAAGACCGTTCTGTACTAGTGGTAGTACATTCTGGCATTTTGACAGCACGAAAGCACAGTAGTTAGTGTTTCGTGGCTAAGTACCTTTTGTGATGCCATTTTAGGGAGATGAGCATCATACCATGTACTTAGATAGTACGTTAGGAATCCTGTATTGAACTAGACCTCGTTGAGGCAATTTATGAAAGAAATTTTGATGACCCTAGAGGTCCATTTTGAGATGTGCAATGTCTATTTTTAGTTTCGTATTTTCCATTCCTTCATGATATCAAAATGATAAGTGAGATTCTACACTACTAAAGATCACAACCAACAAATTTTCTACTAAGACGAGAAACACTTATGTTAACAGAATAGCGCCAAGAGGACGCCCAAAAGGCCGAGGGAGGGGATACAACCCTAGAAATGAGAAAAAGGGACTGACCGCAGAGCGGGAGGTAACCCCACCCCTCCCACCGCCTTCTAGAAGGATCGAGGAACTTTTCCTCCGACAAAATTCACCCATCTTCAATGGGTTGGGCGACCTAGCTGAAGCGGAGGTGTGGGTGCGCGATCTGGAGCGCATTTTCATCTTTTTACGTAGCACGGACCAGGAACGCATGACATGCATTTCCTTCCAGCTGACGGGATCTGCTGACTTCTGGTGGAAGGCCAGGAGGAAGACGATGACCCCGAAACAGCGGGAGAACCTGACCTGAGAGAAATTCAAGACATGAATATACGATAAGTATATTCCTAAGAGTTACAGAAAGAAAAAGGAAATGGAGTTTTACAACCTGAAGCAAGGGAGAATGTCAGTAACAGAATACGACCAAACTTTTTGTGATATGTCCCGGTATGCACCAGAGCAGGTAGATACCGTTGAAAAGATGGCTGAGAAATTTTGTGCCAGTCTGAGGCACAAAATTAGGATGGCACTAGCCAGTCACGGGGGCTTGTCATACCCGGAGTCGCTTAGTCGTGCCCTAGATATCGAAGCGGCTATGTCGGGAGAATGATCAGTGACTATGGCACCACTCGCGTTCTCCCCAGCGCCATCTCAGAATCATAAAGGGAAGCGCAAATGAGAGGACAATCGAGGTGGTGCAACCTAAAAGAAGCCATGGAAAGGGCAAAATCAGTCCCACAACCCCGGGAAGTCGAATTCCGTAGCGCAGACTGATGTTTACCCCCAGAAGTTCCCTACCTACTCAAAGTGCAAGAAAATGCACCTGGGTGAGTGCCGAGCTGGCAGCGATGGCTGCTTTGCCTGTGGACAGAAAGGGAATCTGGCCAGGAACTGTCCCACGAAGCAACAAGGGGGAGGTTCTAGGCCTAACCAGCCGAACCAGAGGCAATACGTTCGAGCTATGCAGGCTCAGCCTCAGGCTTAGCAATAGCAGCACTAGTTGCCACCACCTCCACCCCAGTACCCTCAGTACCCATCGTAGAAGAAGCCACAGCGAGCACGGGCTTATGCGAAGAAGCAAAAACAGCCTGAGGGAAGTCAGGGAAATCTGACAGGTATGAGAATACTCCTAGACACCCCAGTAATAATTTTGTTTGATATGGGAGCTTCTTATTCCTTCGTTACTAAAGCATGCATAGAGAACCTAGAGACACCTATGAACGTTTCTTCACCTCTAGGAGAGATCACTATTATCACCCATGCTTGCTCGAATCTGAGCCTGAACTTAGTATCTATTAAGGTGCTAGCGAACAACCTTAGCATACTTCCGATGACTGACGTGGACATAATCCTAGGAATGGATTGGCTAGCTGAAAACTATGCCACGATCCTTTGCCATGAGAGGCAAATCTCATTCCGACCCCCTGGAAAGGAACCCACGAGTTTCCACAGGATCACTACGACTCGAAGGAAATCAATCATCTCAGCTTTACAAGCCCAGAAATTAGTAAAGAATGGTTGCTCAGCGTATCTAGTCTCATTGAGTAGAGAAGTCAATGAAGAATGGAAAATCGAGGATGTAGCCATCGTACATGAATACCCAGACGTGTTTCCAGAAGAATTGCCAGGCCTACCACCGAACCGACAATTAGAATTCACGATCGATCTAGAACCCAGATCGGCACCAATATCCAATGCACCTTATAGAATGGCCCCTAAGGAGTTGGAAGAGCTCAAGATCCAACTCCAAGAACTTTTAGATCTTGGTTTCATCAGATCCAGCGTATCACCTTGGGGATCCCTTGTACTCTTCGTAAAGAAGAAAGACGGCATCTTGAGGATGTGTAGAGATTACCGAGGTCTGAATAACATGACCTTGAAGAACCGGTATCCATTACCTCAAATAGACAACTTGTTTGACCAGTTGAAGGGAGCAAACATCTTTTCAAAAATTGATCTGAGATCGGGTTATCACCAGCTGAAGATTAGAACCGAAGATGTCCATAAGATAGCGTTTCGAACCCGATACGGCCACTACGAATTTGTAGTGATGTCGTTCGGACTGACTAATGCGCCAGCTGCGTTCATGGACCTGATGAATCGCATCTTCCACCCATACTTGACAAATTTGTTTTGGTATTCATAGATGATGTTCTAATCTACTCGAAAAGTGGAGAGGAACACGAGAATCACCTTGGAAACCCTCAGGAACGAGAAACTTTACGCTAAATTCAGTAAGTGTGAGTTTTGGCTGAACGAAGTGGCTTTTCTCGGATACATAGTGTCATCTGAATGGATCAAAGTAGACCCCGTCAAGGTAGAATAAGTACAAGGATGGAAGGCTCCCACAACTCCTAACGAAATCCAAAGTTTCTTAGGGTTGGCAGGGTACTATCAGAGATTTATCGAAGGATTCTCCAAAATAGTTAGACCAATGACGCAATTACTTCAAAAAGGGATCAAATTCAAGTGGTCGCCAGAATGCGAGGCTAGCTTTCAACTTCTGAAGAAGAGATTGACCACTGCTCCTATACTCGTAGTCCCAAAACCCCATAAGGAGTATGTCGTCTATACCGACGTATCCAAAATCGGGCTAGGGTGTGTGCTGATACAAGACGGGAAGATGATAGCTTATGCATCCCGGCAGCTTAGACCACATGAGCTCAACTACCCTACCCATGATCCGGAATCACCTGCCGTTCTGCACGCCTTGAAAATCTGGAGACACCACCTCTACGGAGTCCGGTGCGAGATTTTTACAGATCACAAAAGCCTTAAATACTTCTTCGAACAGAAGGATCTCAACATGAGGCAAATGAGATGACTAGAATTAGTAAAAGATTACGACTGTGGTATAAACTATCATCCTGGCAAGGCTAACGTAGTAGCAGAGACCCTGAGTCCTAAAACGTCTTCCAAGCTTGCTTATCTCCTCACTCAAGAGGAAGAACTCTTAAAGGAGTTCAGCAAAATGAACCTAGAAGTTCTACCACCTTCCGAAATCGTAGAAGGAATCCTTGCTACCCTGCTAGTCGAGTCTGATCTACAGAGTAAGATTCTGGAGGCACAAAGAACATATGAGACTTTAGAGAAGATAAGGCTCAAGGTGAGGAAGAACGGCTCCACAAATTATCAAGAGAAATCTGATAATGCCATCACCTTGGAAGGAAGGCTATGTATCCCAAAAAACCCAGAAATCGAGGAGATGATCATGAGTGAAGCCCATGATACTCCCTACACCGCCCACCCCGGGAGTACAAAGATGTACCTAGATCTGAAGAAGAAATTCTGGTAGGATGGGATGAAGCGAGACATAATATCCTTCATAAAAAGATGTTTAGCTTGCCAGCAGGTCAAAGCACTGCACCAGTGACCCTATGGGAAGCTGCAACCTTTAGAAATCCCAGAATGGAAGTGGGAACACATCCCTATGGACTTCGTGACCGGATTACCCAAGTCCAAATGCGGGAACACCGCTATCTGGGTAATTGTGGACAGACTCATGAAATGTGCCCACTTCATCCCGATAATGATCATCTATGGATTAGATAAACTAGCCCCGTTGTACGTTCGTGAGATTATACGTCTCCACGGCGTACCAGTGTCGATCACCTCCGATCGAGACTCAAAATTTACATCCAGATTTTGGATGAGTCTATAGAAAGAACTAGGCACGAGATTAAACTTCAGTACTTCCTTCCACCCACAGACTGACGGGTAATCAGAGAGAACGATTCAAACCCTAGAAAATATGATGAGAACCATGGTTCTCGATAGAGGCGGGAGCTGGGAAGCAGTGCTACCCTTGATCGAGTTTGCCTATAACAATAATTACCATGTGACCATAGAAATGGCACTGTATGAAGCACTATACGGGAGAAAGTGCAGATCGCCACTTAATTGGGATGAAGTCGGCAAAAGAGAAATAGTAGGTACTAATTCTGTTAGCGAAATGATCGAGATCGTTCGATAAATCCGAGGCAGAATCAAGGAAGCTCAAGACAAACAAAAATCATACGCCAACACACGTAGAACAGAACTACAATTTGAGATAGGAGGTAAGATTTTCCTAAAAGTATCTCCCTCTAAAAGGATCGTCAGATTCGGCGTTAAGGGTAAATTGAGACCCCACTTCGTAGGACCCTACGAAATTCTAGAAAGGATAGGATCGGTAGCATATCGATTAGCATTACCGCCTAGCTTTGGAAACGTGCATAACGTTTTCCACGTATCTCAACTCAGGAAGTACGTGTTTGATCCAAAATACATTATCCACCAAGAGGAGATGATTTTAAACCCCGACTTGAGCTATGAAGAGAAACCCGAAGCTATTTTAGACGAGAAGGTGCAACAGCTTCGAACCAAGTCAATAAGACTAGTAAAAGTATTATGGAGACGCCATGGGTATGAAGAAGCCACGTGGGAACTCGAAGAAAAGATGCGAGAAAAATATCCTGAACTGTTCGACGAGAATATGCAAATTTCGGGATGAAATTTTTAGTTAGAGGGGTAGGATGTAATATCCCGCCTTTCTGATCCCGACTTAAGTAGCGAATCTCCCGAATTTATGTACTCTTTTCCAACTTACGAGACTAAGGTCTCGAGAACTTAGGTATAATAGAATCATTAGTAGTAATAATGATTTAATGGGGATCCATGTCATTTAAGGAGATAATCATTAATATTGATTAATGATGTTTAATACAATCATTGAATATGATTGGCATTTAAGATGCAAGCATTTATAGTAGCTTTAATGTAAGAAATATTAGTAATATATATTTAATGCAGACTTTAGTATTGGCTAATAAGACGATCATTAATAGTTAGTGAATAAGAACAGTAGGTAGAGAAGTATAAACTTAGATATGACTCATGCCCCACTTCTAGACTTCTTTTACGTGTGTGTATATATATATGGAGCAAACAATTAATATGTATACATTAAGAAAGAAAGAGACGAAAGTAATTAAAGAAATAAAAATTTTTACTTATGCTATAAGACAAATGTACACATAAAAGACACAAAAAAAAAAGAGAAAAGAAAAAAATAGTTTAAGGATAGGAGTGCAACAACATATACAAGGAGGACAAATCTCACCTATGAGAAATACATCACATGATAAAAGTTGTTTTTAGCCTAGCCAAATACAGGGCAATCACAAATAATGACATAGAAGATCTTCTATTTTAGTAGTGGAAACAAACTAGAAACTTAAAGGAGAAATAAACTATTAAGGGAAATGGAAATAATGGGAACATTGAAGTGCTGCTCGAACAGAAGGGAGATGGGGATCAAGTTCTCCCTCCCACTTCCTACACCCTAGGTTGCATCACTTAAACCAATAAGAAATGGAAGAAAATGCATAAGAAATTCTAAATGTACAACAAGGACAATTGAGTATGTCCCAAGTACAACATGAAAAAATGAAAGAAAAAGGAAAAATAGGGCTGCTGCCCCTATACCTCAGCCAAGGAGAAGAACAGAAATGAGAGAGAGCATCTCAAGGTTGGCAATTGCACCCTATCACTTTTGTCACCTGAGCAAGTAAAACAAAAGGAATTATCTCAACAGAAAAAAATCACCCCATATTAGTAATAAGACAAGCATAAGAAGAAGAATAGGGGTAACATTTTAGTGAAAGGAGGGACTATTGGATAAGGTAACAGAACCAGAGGACACAATCCTCTTCTTCCTCCACTCGGCAGACTACATGGGATTAGGACAACTCCCACACCCCACCTTAGCCTGTTGAAGGTAGAATACAGCCTCACATACCACTCCCCTATAAATATTAACCATTTTTACCTTAGACAATTTTACACTTCACAAACTCACCCCAGAACAACACTTAGCACATTTAGAACGTTTGAGAGGGAGAGGAGACTAAGGAGAGGTAGTTCTACCAATTTTTCATCAAGCCCAGCATACCAATTGCAGTTCAGGTAAAACAGAAGCTTAAACCCTCATTTGATGATATACCTATCTGCCAAAAACTAGATACTCAATGCAAGGCTCAAAATTCATAACTTAGACAACACAGATTTCAGGTTATTAAGTGCATGCTCACATAAACTCCTAGACTACATGAAACTTAGAAGTTGTATGCAGATTTCAAAACCTTAGAATGTGCTTAGAAAGGAAAATAGACCTTGATATGCTCAAGAACCTTAACATTTGCGAGACTATAGAGAACTTAGAACTCAATAAATTAATCATAGACACGCATAACATTACAGTTGAATAAAAATAGAACCAGAACCAAAATGATACATTGCCAAATTTGAATATCTAGAACTCTCTAAAGGCTTTAACCTTCAACCACCAACATCACACCAAAACTACAACTATGTTTCAGATTCATAATGTAAACTCAGATTTAAGTGCTTCAATCCAGAACCTAAGCATAGGTTAGAAGGCATAAATTCACAAACCAACATACAAAGCATGAATGGAGGAATAGCTACCAGTTAACTCCCTCCATCAAACAAAAAGTATAGAAATTAAGCAGGACACTTAGCTTTTCTGGTGTGTCTCGGTGAGAAGGATCAGCCGAGCACCCTAACCTGGGACCAAGCTCCCAAGACCAAGCAGGATGCAGCCATGCTGCATAGCCCATCCCAGATCAGTAGCCATCCTTCCCACGACTGAATAACCAGCCCCAAACCCCACAAATTCTGAAACAAGGACAACCCCTCACAATGACAAAAGGTTAAAGAAACGTGGTCAGTAGAAAATGGGAATCAAGCTGAAAAATTTAAATCTCCATCCAAGATTTCTTTTAATCTGTAAATTCATAACTAAGAATGAAGAACACTTATTTAAAATGCAAATACTATACTCGAATCTGTAATAAAGAATTAGATTTTAAAAGGTCTACCTTTTAGAGCTACCCTTGCTGCATTCCCCTGGTAAGAACAGTCGCACGTGATGGCAGCTTCGGGAGGGACTCCAGCAGAGTTGAACCTAACTCCTTCCAGCCCAAAATCCTTTTCACCCCGAATCGCTCCACACCCTTACTGGTTGTAAGACCAATGATCAAAACATGGCAGAAATCTAAGCATGCTTAGACAAAAAAATAAGGAAATTTAGAATAAGTAGTAAGATGAAGCTGTAAAATTTAAACCAAAACACGAAGTATAACAAAGGGAAGAAAAGGCCAGCCCTACCTTAAGGGAATCTGGCGAGTTTCTGTCGTTGAAGAAGAGAGGCAGTGACGCTGCAGAAAGAGGAGAAGGAGGCAGGAAAGCTGCAGAAAGAGGAGAAGGAGGTAGGGACGACGCTGAGGAAGGAGGAATGGTAACGGCAGATGGTGGCGAGGCAAGGCTGATCGAGCGACGCGGTGAAGGAGGCAGAGAGAAAGAGGCGGATGATGGAATCTGGAAGTAAGAATGGGTTAGGGTTTCTACTACCCTAGGACTAGGGTTTCTACTACCCTAGGTTATAGGTTCAATTGGGCCGAGAGTTAGTAAATTGATGGGCCAATTGACACATTCAATTGGGCTTAGTCTATTAAGGGGAATGGGCTCACTTAATTGATTTAAATGGGCTAAGATCTATTTAATCACTTGGATCAATTAATTAATCTAATGAATCAAGACTTAATCTACTTGGACTAAGTTCAAGAATGAGAAATTCAATAATTAAATTTAGCGAATTTAACTTACTAATTAGAATTTAATTTATTAATTAGAATTTAATCATAAGAGATTATTAAATTATAAATCATGCTTAGAGTATGATAATTGAGATTTACTTAGTCTATTAGAAATTATTTATCTTGATTCAAAGATCAAGATATTAAATTAGAAATTTTTTTATTTACTTTTACCCAATAATGAACTACTTGGGTATAGTAAATTTTCAAATCATAACATGATTTAGAAATCATCAAACGTCGCCTCTAGAAACACAACTCCTAGACTCGTATAATAGTCGAGTTAAAAGACCGAGAATAATTCTCAAATAACTAAGAACAATATTTCATTACACTTAGAAGTATTTGATATACTTAAGCAATGTATCTCACTCGAGATTTATTTAAAGGTTGCGACGAAAGGTTGGAACTGCAATTCGAGAACAAAGCAATTGTCAGTCAAGACTATTCAAGTAGGTTTTTCTTAACCTATAAAAAAAATATGTGTGCATGTCTTCAAAATGAAACGAGATATTTTCAAGCACTGTCATGCCATAAATGATTTAATTTTCGTATGATGTCTATCTGTATATTTATAATCGAATTCGGGTCCCTGTAGATTAGATATACTACTCGAACTAGTGTACACAGGACCGTGAGTCAGCGAAAGGTTGGCCGGTCGAGTGTCTATGGGAAGTGGCTACTTCCCGGTAAAAAGAACGTTCAGATATGGTTGATTACAAAGAACTAGGACTGTAGTCAAACTTAGAACTTTCTCAAAGAAATGCTTTTGTGAATATAGGTGCGTTAGAGACAAAAATTCCTATGATTTACTTTAAATGCTTGACAGTTATATATATGTATGTGTGCGATTTCAGCACGTGTCTACCGAGTACAATTTGTACTCAGCCCTACATGTATTTCTAAACGTGCAGGTTGAGAAACGAAGAAGATGGGGTGCTACGTTGGGCTTTTTGTCGGTCTCCTAGTAGATGACTCTTAGGGGTTCTACGTGTCTTCATACACGTAGAATTTTCATTATTTCGATCCTACATTTCCGCTGCTAGACCGTTATGTAATAGACTTGAGATTCAAACTCTTTTATTTAGTTGTGTTATGTAATGAGCTTATGACTCTGAACATATCTATTTCTGAATCCAATAGATAGATTCTTGACTTATGATATGAGAGGAATATTCATTGTCTTATTAAATTCCATACTCGTCGTTTATTCCTTTCATTAGTCACGTTTCCCGACTTTACTAAACTTAGTGAAAAGCGGGCGTGACAAAGGGTGTATCCAATTAGGATTCTGTTAAATTTTTTTGGACTATAAAAAGTATGTGGATTTAGAAAATCCAAACTCCATGTATAGTTTGACTAACTTTTCTTATTGATTTACACGAATTTTCATAGATTTGATAGGATTGTGGAATACACTTTTTCTTTTATTAATTTACATGAATTTTCATATATTTTCATAAACTCATGGACAAGGGATAGCGATGAGCTAGGCTGAGTCGGGCTTTCATATGCCCAAGCTCGGCCTGCAGTTTTCTAGATGAGACTAAGTCCGACCGATGGCTTGACCGGACTTGTAATTCAAGGTCAAACTCATGCCCATGTGGATCGGGCGAGCTTGGGCCGAGCCTACATATTTTATTATTTTATTTTTCAATTTTTTACTTTTTTTTACTTTTTAATTTTTTATACATTAAAAATATATAATTAATTTGTTTTAAAATATATTTATATTTTTTAATATTCATTTATGTGTCTATTAATTTATATTTATTATACATTAATAACGATAACAGTATTTATATATTTTATTTAACATGTTTAATAATTTATTTTTATTATAAATTAATAATATTATTATTTTAAATTTATAATTTAAATATTAAATATTTAAATATTCGGGTTGAGCTTGGGTAGAATTGGGTATGCCGGACCTAAAAATTGGCCCAAGCCCGACCCATGAGATTATCGGATAGGGCTTGAAAGACCCATTGTCTTCGGGCTTGGGCGGTTTAGGTCGGATCGGGTAAAATTGTCATCCCTAATAGGAGCTCGATATATGGGACGAAGTGTCGAGTTTGTAGAATTCTCTGGGAGAATACATTCAAATCTGGTAATTAGAAAAGATTTTGTAAGGTAAAACATCTTTATATTTTTTAAAGAGAATCAAAGAAAATCATAGACTATTAAAATTTATAAATTGTTGAATACCTAAATATTTTGTAAGACTTTTTAAAATCAGTGTTGAATACCTCAAAATTTTTAAAGAGTTTTAAAATTTTGAATTGAAAATTTCTACACTATAAAAATCTAAAAAAATACTACAAAATCCACAATCAATACACCCCTTAAGACTAAGCCTAGAATCCTTAACTTAGACCATCTTTCAAGAAAAATTTTGAAATATAAATCAAAATTCTTATAAATATTTCTGAACACACCCCACTTTAAATTTTAGATATATATATTTAGATTAGAATTGAACAACGATTAAAATGTTTAAATATATTTTGAGAAATATCGCGATAAATTTGTTATTAGATTAAAAGTTATTGATATTTAAGAATTTTTTAAAGAATTATGATACAAATAATACTAACCCAAATTGGCCATTTTCAAAACTTTGACATTTCATTAATGGCGTTAATACTTTTTAAGAGTAATTAAATAAATACTACCTTTATTTCACAAATACAAATAATGATACGTTTTATATTTAATTAAATATATTATAATAATAAAACGTGTCATAAATAATGAGGTAGAGGAGGACTAACTAATTACATTAATATAATTTGAAAAAAGATTGTGACAACGGGCTTTAATAATAAATGCTTTACTTTCTAATTTGGGCTTTCGAGCCCAAGCCCATTAAGTTTTTACTTAACCCATTACAAATTCCATATTTCTTGAGCTTCCGATACAACTAATTAAAAATTATACTACATTAAATTTAAATTATAAAATCACGTTTGCAAATGATTTGGTATTAACTTCTCACCACTAAATTCAAATACTTTTATCATGTAACGTGCAGTTCATTTAGACACTGTAACTCAGAGTTACGAGTTTAAATTGATTTATTCGCTTACATAGTTCAAATATTAAATTGGTTAATGCTTATTAATTAGGATTCAATTATACTAATTAATTTGTTTTGATTTACATTTATAATTTATTCGATTATTTTTTATATCATTTTATTATTTAATAAACAATTCATATGGAACAAAACTCAACCGAATAAATGTTATGTGAAATTGAGTTGGAATAATAGACTTAAAATTCATTATCTTCTTATTTTGTTGGAATATAGCATAAATTTTCAAATTTAGTATAAAAATACATCATTTTTTAGTTTGTTGCATTTTTTTCCTAAACTTTGGATGATCTTAAATGATGTGACACATATGCGGCAACATTTTAAGAATTAATTTAATATGGAATTTTAATTCTACACATAAACTCTTAGCTTGTTTTTTAATTATATTCTCACAATAATATATTATCACTACACAAAAAAATCGAGTATGATGTAACTCAAAGTGACAATAATTTTTTTGATAATTAATTTTATAAATCCGATATGTCAATTAAAATATAAGTATATATAGTAATCATAAACCTTATATTTTTATTTTTAAAAATATAAATCACAATCATAAATATGGATCATAAATCACAATATATTTTCTTAAATAGAAAGTATACTGAAATCTCCACCTCTTTATTTTATTCTCTCTGTTTTTTAAAGACATGTTTATATTGTACTTTCTATTTTATTAAAAATATTTTCAAAATATCATGGTTTATGTTCAATATTTATGATAGTGATTTATATTTTTAAAAAATGAAAATACAATTTTTATGATTGTTATATATAATATAATTGACACATCAAATTTATAAAATTAATTCGTAAAAAATATATTGTCACAAGTGAGTTATATCAAACTCATTTTTTTGTGTAGCCATAATTTATTGGTTTGAGAAGCTAATTAAAAAAACCTAGAGTTTATTTGTATAAATAATATCAATATGAGTATAATAGGTTGCCACATTGGATTTATTAAATTAATTCTTAAAAGATGATTGTCATCTTAATCAATTCAAAATCATGGAAAATTACAGCAAATTAAAAGATGATATATTTATAAATTAAATTAAAAGATTATATTATATTTCGACACAAAAAACAAAAAGTAATAAATTTTAAAGTTATTATCCCTATTAAATATGAGTGACACTCTGCAAGGAAGCGTACCACACACTCCAAGAGAAAAGCTTTTAATTGTTATAATTATTTAAGTAATATTCCTTCTGTCAATGAAAAGTATATTGTAAGAGAGTTTATATGAGTTTTAAGAAAAAATTATAAAGTAAATTTTTAGTTAATAAAGGAATTCACAAAGCAGAATATATGTGAGATTTAAAATAGTAAATATGTTTGTGAAATTATGTCCAAAAAAAGAAAGAGTGCGTATTTAATAAACTTAAATAAAAAATAAAAGTACATTTTTTGTGGGTAGATGGTATTAAATTAAATATTATTAAAGACAACAATATAATTTGAAGTGATATGAAGTATGAATAATGGTATAAAATACACAAGATTCTCACACTTTACGGTTTATAAATAATTAATAGTTTTAAAACTCACAAACTTTTTGAACCTTATAGTTTATATATATATTGAATTATAAGATAATCCACAACAAAATATAAAAGAAACGTATGAAGGTTCCAAAAGGTTAGAGTTCATACCTTTCATCCAATGTTGTATTTCTGTTGATGGCCTGACAAAGCTCCCGCAAAATAAATCCAAATATATGGTTAGGGTTCTCTGGGAAGAGACTCTGAGTGTCCTAAGTATGTAAGAATGCAATAAATGTTCTAAATGTATGAGTGTCCTCTCGTTATGCGTGTGAAATAAAAATGAATAGAGTATATATAGTTAAGTGTATATAAAGAGTATAAGACTAATACAATGAATAATAACAACCTTGCTGATAATAGTACTAATATACCTTAAAACTTATCCAATGAGAATATAAGTCACCTCATAGTGGTCCTGAAATATTGTTAGAGAATATCCATCTGCAAAGTGATTATTTGTACCTGCATCAAATACGATCCTCACACAATGTCAGGTGAACAAAACATCAAACTTTGCATGTCCATTAGACCTTATGACAGCAATGCAGGGATGCAAAGGCCTCTTCTGAGCAAACTTTTGTGCAATATACGTATCTCTTATGTATCGCAGATATACCAATACCTCTTCTAGTAGATCTGTGATAAAGACAAAAAAGATTTGTTCGGTCTGTACTGGTTACATGTTCTTCTCTACTTATCTGATGAGTAGAGTTGATATTATTCTATATCAATATATTATCACTTGTTAACTACATTGGTAGACAGAAGAAGTACTTTGAGATAATTTAGCAAAAATAATATCAATACGTAGAATATATTGTCATTTTAAATAATTAAAATATCGTATGAATCACATCATATTTAATTTAATATCATTTTAAATTTTGAGACAAATTAGAAGGTGATACATTTTAAAGCTAAATTAAACGATCATAATATATTTCCAACCAAATAAAAATTTAGATAAATTTTAAGGTGATTATTCCAAATACTACTAAGTTTTTAAATTTTAGGTTCTACAACATATTTTTTAACATTGAAACAAAATACAATAATTTTGACATTTGTTTGGAGAAAATGAGATTGAGGTGAATGAGAATAATCAAACAAATATCAAAATTGTGTGTTTTATTTCAATTTTGGGGAATTTACAAAATTCTTCATATTCCACCAAAGTCCAAACTGTGAAGAAAACAAAACATATAAGAATAAGAAATTGGAATTAAAATTAAAACTTTCAACTACAAGTCTTGATAGTTTTCTTTAGGATTCGGCTATAACAAAATCCCCAAAATACTCAAACCGTTCACCAAAATGGTTTACATTTTTTCATTTTGGGATGTACACAAAAATAATTTACATTTGAAACTTTCTTTTTATAGCAATTGGACCCACCACTTTCACCACACACAACTTAATTTAAAACAATACTTTAAATGAAACTCAAACTCCACTAACTACTCACAATTAATTTAAAATAATATATGAGGTGGAACTCTAACTCCACTAACTATATATATTCCTATTAAAGTTAAAACATAATATTTGAGGTGGAACTCTAACTCCACTAACTATATATATTCCTATTAAAGTCAAAATATAATATTAAAACTCGTGTCGGGTCAAACCGTAAACCATTTTCGTGGGTGGATGAGAGTATATGTAAATACATATTTCCATATTATACCAAAAGAAGCAACACTTGCGCAAACTCGAGCGTTCAAAACCCTAGTCAACTTTCTAATTTCATTTACTATTTTCTTTTCTCAGTCAAATATTCCCCCAAGAAACTCCAACCACGTCGCGTCGTCACCGTCTTCGCGGCAGTCAACGCCGTCCCCGAAAAACCCGCCCACATCCATGTCCACGTCAGCCTCCCCGCTTCTCCATCCACGCGCCCCAACCGCACACGCGCCGCCTGCTCCAAGGTCGATGCTGGCCATGAAGGAGGAATCGGAATCGGAAAAGGAGGAACCGCACGACTCCTCGTTTCCGTTGATGGTGACGTAAGACGATGAGGACTGCACAATCATCGGAGAGGAGTAGGGGTTCTCGATGAATCTCACCTTGAAGGGCGGTGGCGGCGCCTCGTACAAGTCTAGAAGCATTGATAGCTCTGCCGCCGTCTCGTCGTCCACCACCAGCCACGCCGCCACCTCAGAGATGCCTTCGTCTTCCGTGACTGCTGCCTTCGCCGCCTCCATTTACTCTTGAGAAATTATTTTACAGATAATTTGTTAGAGAAGGGTGGGAGGAGAGAGATAGGATTGAAGCGCATGTAGTGTAAACCGTAAAATAGGGGTTGGAAGGATTAATGGAGAATACGACGTCGTGAGGGGTACAAAAATGAGGGGAGTAGGTGGGGCACACTAGCACTAGCAAGGATTAATAATAATAATATAATATTAGATGCACGCGGTACTAAAGGAATTGGCGGGAAAGGATTACTCATTTAATACGCTTATTAATTACGTTTTAACTATTTCTTTCATAGCGCGTGCTAATTATCGTTATCGGATCAATTTGCTACTGACTCAGTGTGTTAAGACCGAAATTCAATTCCATTTATTAAAGATATATTAAACTGGAATTCAAATCCAAGCTGATAGAATGGTTGAGCACAAATCCAACTCAAATTCAACTTGACGCGTTTTTTTATCAAGTTGATCTGACTCGATAATAACTCATCCTGATAACAACCTGATATTATACAGTTTGATAAATTCAACAAAAATACATTAATAAATAATATTATAAATTTTGATAATATAAAAAGCATTGCTCCATAATATATACAGGCAACGAGAGTCGACAATAAAAATATCAAATATGAGATATAAAAACTAATAAAATGAATCTTAATTAATCTAAAATATATTATCAATAATAATATTAAATAATATATTTATATATTACCATCATACTGACTGGTTTCACTTGTCACATAGATTATTAATTAATAGTTGGAAAAATAGATTTTCAATTGTTAATTATATGAATAAGTAGTGTAGACTAGTGTCACTACAAAAAAATATCAAACTGACGACGGATCTGACGACGGATTCACATTCCGTCGTAAGCTAACGACGGACTGGCGACGGATCTCCAAAAAATGGCTGACGAGGGACTTCACGACGGACTGGCGACTGATATTTTGGCGCGGAAAGCTAACGACGGACTTAGCGACGGAAAAGTCCGTCGTCCAGTAATAAAAAATTAAAAAAAAAAATTATTAATGTTAACGACGGAGAGAGTAATAAAAAATTAAAAAAAAATTATTAATGTTAACGACGGAGAGTCTCTGGTTAACATTAATAATTTTTTTTTAATTTTTTATTACTGGACGACGGACTTTTCCGTCGCTAAGTCCGTCGTCCAGCCTTTTAAATCGGGTTTCATCCCATTTTGCGAAAACAGACCGACATACGACGGACCATATATTCCGTCGTTAGATGGGCTAGCGACGATCAAAATCCAGACGGACCAGTCCGTCGTTAAGTCCGTCGTTAGCCCTTCAAGACGACGGAATTTTAAAGTTAACGACGGAAAAATCCGTCGCCAGTGGGACTTTTTTTTGTAGTGTGTAGCTCATGGTTAGGAATGTTAATTTAGTTTGATATTATGGTTGAACTGAACACTAATATAATATTGTAGGGTTATGATCAAAGATTTATAAATTAAAATAATTTTAATTTAAATGGGTTGAAACTGATATGACTAGCTCCAAATTATAATGGATTGGTCTGATTAGTCAAATTAAAGAGTAAAATAATAAATATTTATGAAATATATTTGATTTTTTATGCAAACGATGTATTTATCAAATCAATAATTTAATTAGTTGCTTAAAAAAATAATGATTATCCATTTTTAATACGATATCATTATCTTTTTTTATTTAAATGTATTCATATTTAAATTTGATGTGTAATCATGTTAAATTTTATTTGTTATATTTATTTTTGAAGCATAGAATCATAACGCATGCAACATTTTCGTAAATATTATAGTTTGATTGGTCCGATGGGATAGCCTGAAAATGAAAGTTTAGAATTAGGATTGTAAATTTTCAACCTCAAAATTTCAACATGATTTAGTCCAAAATTGAATAAACCGCCCCAATAAGAGTGCCATTAGTTTTTTTTTTTTTTTTTTCCAATTTGGATTTAAGTTTAAATTTGAAGGCTCATTATCTTATGCGCACAAGTTGCAAACTTGACATTAAAGTGTCGTTTACTTCAAGTGATAACTAGATTGATAAAATATATGATCGAATATTTTAATGATAATATTGTTAAATTAGTTTAAAATTAAAAAATACAACACTTATATTTCTGAATAAAGATTAGATTAACTTGTATTATTTTTATTAATTTATCACATATGTAAAGTAAATGTAACCTAAATAAAAAACAATAATGGTAGATAGGTAATATATATTGTTACATTTCATCAGGCTACAAAGAGTGTATCATTATTATCCAAACGGGCCGTCCATAAAAATTGTATCATTTCATTTTTAGTACATGGTCCCACATATCTCTATACACTATAAGGGGTGGTTTGGTTTGTGTAATATGATTGATAGAATTATAACCTTTAAATCTCTACCTTCTTATCCATAATCCTTCATCTCCTTATGAATTTAGTCATTTTTTATCCTCCTTAATCACTCAAATGTTTGATTAAATAATCAAGCCAAATTTGGTGTGATTATATAATCAAACATTTGAGTGATTAAGAGGCATAAAAATGGATTGAATTCATAGGGAGATGAATGATTATAGATAAAAAGGTAAAGATTTAAAGCTTATAATCCTATCAATCATATCAATCCTATCACACAAACCAAACTCCCCCAAATCACATCATAACTCACTATTTAGCAGACCTCTTTCTCTACCAAAATAACACTACTGTTTTTTTAAAACATGAGCTCACTCCCGCATAATACACTTATAATGGACTCGTGAGCAATGATAAACATACACTTGAAGTATAGAATAGCTGAGACGAGCTTAGAGATTTCAAACTTAGTGTATAAGTAGAAGATAGTATATAAGAAAAGGTAGAGTTCATAACCAGAAGTCAAATAATATTATCTCCACCAACACCAATAGTAGAAATTTATATTTCATTGTAAATTGTTACTGAATTTTGATTGCTCTTGCTATAGAAATTTGCACATAGATGGCGATAGATGATATTTTGTTTTAAAAAATGTCATTTATTAGCGCCTATTTTGCATACATGATATTGAGAAAAAAAAATAATTAATAAAGTGTGAGAAAAAAATATACACGATATTTTTAAAATAAATGTCATGTATTTATTGCTTAAATGATAATATTGTCGAAATGTCATCTAGGCACGTGTTTTTAATAAATATTTATGATACATTAATGAAAAATGTCATCTATATTAGTATTTTTTTTGTAAAAATAAAACTTAAATAAATAAAGAATTATTGTGTAGTACATAGGATTCAAACTCATGCCAAAAAAGTTTCATTTTTATGCCACTAAGTCTACAACCAACCAGATTATTATAATTCCTTTTAAAAAAATATTTTTTTGACATGCATTTTAATCTCCAAATTAAATATTTTTACAATAAAAAAATTAACTAAGTTTAGAGAAGAAAACTAATTAACTATTTCATTCTCTACGCGCTTCCATTCTCTTTGATATATTCCAATTCTACTATTCTAATTTGATGTTGTCTGCTCCCACCTCTGTCCAACTTCATTACTACGAGTTAAGTGTTATAATAAAACTTAAGGTTCGACAAATCTGGGCTCATTATATATTTTAATGAAAACCTTCATGCTATTAACAAAATATGAGGCTAACGAATTTATTTTAGTCATATTAGTATTTATCTTATTTGAGCTTAGAAAATTTATTAATGACAAGGCTTACTACATTTGTTCATAACTCACTAAGGCTTAACCATATTACTCAAATCTAAGCCCAAATTTTCACATAAAATGGCCCAAAATCAAAGTAAAACTTCTTAGCCCATTAATAGTCTAAATAAATAAATGAAAAATTCCTAAACTTCCCCTCTCCTCACACTTTCATCTTTCCCAATATCTTTCCTCATACTATCTGCAAGATTTTTCCTTCAATTTTTTCCATTCTCCTCCTTTTATCTACTCCTCCCACAATTTTCAGCAAAGACAACACCCACACTTCTTCTCCCTTTCTTATAATATAGTGATCGAGTTACAAAGACAATTAGTCACTCCTTACGAACTATTTTCACTCTCCAATGTCCTCATATAGTGAATATAGTGAATCGAAATCATTTTCTCCCTTGAATATCCAAACCCTACTCGCAAATCTCTATATTCACCATTGAGTTATAATTCACTCAATTAAAAAGATTTCACTCGCCGCAACACTAAAACAATCAATATGAATGAAGTGATCTTCTACACACTCTCGTATATACTAACAATAATAATTCATAACTCACAAATTCATCAAGTTTGCCACAACCTTTTGAGTTTGGCTTGACGAAATCGTTTTATCTTTTGAGTTTGATTCACCGCAACCTTTTGAAATCATCAAGTTCACTGCAACTAGTTTTCGTTGTATTAGCAAAGATTTGTATTCTCTGCATCTCAATTTTTCCAACAATTGCAATTTGAGATATCAACTTTGCTTTGCAGATGTTAACCTCCTCCAACACTGAGCCTCATCAAACTTTTGATGCTTCTTCTTTCACCTTATTGGAGTTTCCTTCAATAAATTTTTAAATCTTGATAGTTGATTATTATCTTAACCTCAGAGTCGGAAAAATGGTTCAAACAACTTAACACTTGTGGTTGGGGTTAAGACACAGTCTACATGGAAGTTGAATATATTCATGACTTTGTTTGCCCATTATGATAGATGTAACTATTTTCTTAATCGATCTGATTCTATCGATGACTTAGAAAATATTGACGTGCAAATAGGTGTTAAAACAAGATGATCTTCTTGTTGAATGCACTACCCAAGACTTTGATTACCTGAGAGATGCAGTCTTGTTTAGCAATGAGAATGATATCACATTAGCTGAGGTGCAATCTGCCATTGGATCCAAGGAAATGCTAAAAAGATACTACTAATGAAAAGAAGGATCCATCTGCAGAAGGCTTAAATATCAAAAAGTACAAGGGCCCCAATAATATATACGAAAACATGCCAAGAAGGAAAGAAACAAAAGCAACAGAATGGAAAAGAGTCTAATTAGAAGGAATCAAACACGCAAATGTCACTTTTGCAAAACAACAAGGACTTGCATATATAAGAATTGTTTTGAGTGAAAAAAGAAGTTATCTATTAAAACTCAAGAACATGACTGGTGGATTTAATAGCAGATATGTTGAATGTAGTAAGCAGTTATGTTGAAATGACATGAATTCTGGATTCGGGCTTCAGCTATCACATGTGTCTAATTCTAGAATGATTTTGTGATTACAAGCAGAAGAGTTTGGGGTATGTTATTTTGGGGAATGATTAAGTTTGCCACGTTGAGGGAATTGAGAAGATCAAGCTCAAAAATCAAGATGGATCCTCAACAAAACGGTTTTATGAACAGAATGAACATGGCCATACTTAGAATGTGAGATGCATATTATTAGGTGCTGGATTACTCAAAAGGTTATTGGGTGAGGCTGCATGCATTAACTGCTGCTTTCTTAATAAAAAAAAAAATTCTTCGGCTGCAGTTAATTTCAAGACTCTATATAAGCTTTGGAACAACTAATTGCCAATGCATGCATAAAATAGAACGTTTCATTCTTAAACACAACTATTTTATTGCACAGTTAATATGTTACTCCCTCTGTTACATTAAAGATGATTCCCTTCTTTCTGTACGCAAACTAAGATAATCTTTTTTTTTTTTTATCCCAATACACTTACAGCACAAAAAATTACTATAAAAGGAAATAAGCCAACTTTAATGGGATAGATGGAAATGGAAAAAATGGTCATATATAATGAGATGGAGGGGGATGGAGGGAGTACTAAGAATTTCACATATCCTCATACATTTTTGAACATGTGTAGACCAAAAATCCATTCTTCTTTCATCCATAATTTTTTAACTAATTTAATTTGACACATGTTTTAAAAATATACCTTCACTTGGTGTGTATATATATTGAGCGGATTTAATTAAGTTCCACTTTATTTATTTATTATAAAGAAATTGCTCTTTTTACCTTTATTTTTCATTATTCTTGCTATGACTATGTATATATATTGTTGCATCGATCTTTTCCATATAATAAACCAATCGTGTTTAAATAACATATCCATAATTTTGAGAAACGTACGTATACAAATAAAAGAAATAAAATATAGACCACTTTAGTTGGATAGTTACATGTTGAATAGTAATTTCAGTTGAATTGAAGAAATATGAGTGATAATATATTAATATTGGTTGAATCTTTCCCCAAAATATAAATCAATTTGGGCACAAAAAGACCATTCCATACTTCGAGCTACAAGAGAAAATTTAAAAATAAAAATGAATTATGAAAACTAAAACTTCAATTCAATTAATTAACCATGAAGATTTGAGAAGCCAATTTAGTTTTAGTATAACATATTTTCACTATTTTTTTGAAAGAATTGAACCCCACATTCAATTTATTAATTCTAAAAATAAATTTTATATATTCTTGTTAGAATAATTGAGTTATAGGAAGTCTTGGTCTTCCTCTTTAAAAAGTGATGTGATTAATCAGTTGGAACCCATGCAGTCACTATCTTTCAGGAAAGTTCCATATATTTGCATTATCAAAATTGAATGTAGCAAAGGACAAAAACAAGATCGTTGATAATTAAAATATGTTAGATACTATCAATGTGTGTATGAACATTATTATGACAGTACTTTATACTATATAATAATGTGGAATTAAATTATGACAGCCACTAACTTCATTATCCACGTTCACACTAGTGTCACTCGAGGTCTATGTTCACACTTTTGTTGTTTTAAATTCCTTTTCTTTTAACCTTTCACTCAAATGCAATTTATTTATATATTGAAGTATAGTGTTTGTGGCATTCAATGTCAATTTCAAAATATATATATATATATATATAACAGTAATAAAAATAAGGATCAACATAGTTTATATTACAAGTTATTTAAAATTATAAAACAATTGATCTCTAAAGGGTCTGTTACCCTTATGAGAATCCTCGCTATGTGTTCGATGGGTTTGTCATGTCATAACTCATACAAGTCAAGACGTTCTTATTCGCAGACCTAATAGCCTCTGATCGGCAGAGCTCATATAATCTTGTGTGAGTTTTCTCAGCTTAATGAGCTTAGACCCATGAAGACATTTTTGTCTTATCCAGGATCTGCAACAATGTGTTCTACGTGAATAAAGTATTGACACATGTCAGAGCTTCTCTGACATGGTCCAAAATAACTACATGTCACGTGGAAAAGCTTTAACAACCTAGAAGGACCACTTATAACGTGGCTCTGCCTTATTGGAGATGATTTTGTAAAGTGTACTACACGCCTAAGATTGTTATCCATGTGATATGACTCTCATACTATATATACCCCATTTATTTTCATTTATAAGGTTAGCTACATTTAACTCTCAAACTCATATACTTCACGCATTCATTGCATTCACACACTCTCAAATTTACTACGAGCTGACTTGAGCATCAGAGACTTTTCCCTGGAGAGCTCCAATCATTCTCCGGTCTTATTTTGCAGGTTTTGCCAGCGAAACTGAGACCAAGCTACTTTATGCATGCGACAACTCTAATCCACTAAACTTAAGATATACACTCCAAATCTTTTGAAATTTTCATACTTTTTTATATTTATTTATTGTGGATTAATTTTCAACGTACTAAAGTTTATTTGATAAATAAGAAAAGAAACTATGTAGAGAAGAAACAAAGAGAGCTGCAAGTTGCAAGTAGTCCAATAAGTCCATTAACTTAAATACCAATGTGGTTCATTTAATTTTTAACGTGGCATATATTAATGGGTACATATTTAATGTAAAAGTAAAAATTATGGTCCCAAAACACTTGATTGAATTATGAGTTTCACACACACATATATACAGTTATGATTTTAGAAGCATCATTTATTAATTTGGTTATGGTTCGTCAGAAGATGCATGCAAGGGTTGGTGAGGATTAGTTGTGCACAATTAATTTTCCACACTCAAGTCAACTTATGAACAAAGATATACAGACCTCTTTTTCATATAACAAAATATTTTATTCAAAAAATATTGTACATGTTGCATATCCCTAGTTATTGGTCTATGATCACCCTTCAAATTTTTAATTTTCTCTTGAAAGGTCAATTCCATGCCATTGCTTTATCATATTTAGCTACCTTGTTTTATTTTGCATGTTTATTGACTTATGCGCTATATATGCCTTTTTGCCAAATCCATCTAATATTGGATTTTTTAAGAGATTGAAAATTATTATCGACTCAGTTGATTGGTTGGAATCTATCAATTTGAAAAATAAGAATGTTATTGACATGGAATAAAATTAGCTATGCTCATTGACGAGTAGAAGTGGGATTTGGCAAGTAAAGGAAGGGTTCTGTTCGAGGACTACCTCTGACTTACATATATTCAAACAGTAAAGGATTTATGAGGGTCTGCTAGACACGGCCTCTGAGTTGTTTGGTTCTGACTCTTATGGGTCTGCATGGCATGTGACACATGTCCTTTCTAACTATTCAACGTGGTGTCAGGATCGTACCTGACATGGGCGCAGAATAACTGCCTTCGAGGTAGATACTCTCTAACAATATTTAAGGACCACAATAACTTGACTCCTTTTTATTGGAGATGATTTGTATGTGGTAGCATGCAACAGGTTGTTATCTCTTATGATATTACTCTTACATCCTTTATATAATTAACTATATATACACCATTCAATTTTTTAGTCACCCATGTTAGCATATCATAACAATAGCACATTTTTCTTGCATTATCGCATATACTCAATCTATTTTGAGCTGATTTGAGTGTCGAAGTCTCTTCCATAAGAACTCAACTATTTCTCTGGGCTTTTTTTGGAGGAGATATAACATGGTAGGTCTCAGATAGAAGTTAATCAACAACCTCGTATTCCTAAATCTAAGATATGAACTTTAATTCTTTGGATTTTTCATACGCTTTTTTTATATTTTTATTGTGGATTAACCTTTAATCCACCATTATGTATGTTGATATCAAATATTTAAAAGATTTGATGAAATATCAAAAACGAAAAATGTTCGTAAATATAATTAAAATAAAGATAAAAGATTGTCGCTGTATATCAAATTACAAGTTGTCATGTAAAATAAATGGGAACATAAAAGAGGTGAAACAAATGCTGGTGCCTGAATCCAGATGGAAATGATTCTCCTCAATAATTTGAAGGGTGGAAAATTAAAGTAGCCATTTTCAAAAAACATATGAACATTTTACCCATTTTTTAGGAATCCATGAAGAAAATGCCCATTTGATTGTATTGTTTGTTTTAAAACCACATTTTGGTATTATTTGTCCTTGAATGTTGTGCTTATTTACGGAAAAAATATTCTCTATTGTGTCAATAACAGATTAATTTCAATATATTATCCGTGCTTTAAAAATTGTATTAGAGCTCTAGGTTTATTAAGGAATTATATCTTATTTATTACTCCCTCTGTCCCACTAAGCTTGACATATTTTCCTTTTTGGGACGTCCCACTAAGCTTGACACATTCCAAAAATAGAAAAAGTTATCTCTTCAAAAAGATGTGGACCCTACCACCTTTATACATTTTACACTACTTTATACACTCTCTTTAATAACCGTGTCGGAAAAAAAGGTGTCAAGCTTAGTGAGACGGAAAGAGTATATTTTAGTATTTATCCTAACGGAGGAGACATCAAGAAAAATATGGATCCGGACAATTGTCCGAGATGCTTTTGTTACATGTATTTTCTCCAAAATTTGGAGATTACTGAAAATAAGCATCAAGAATTTTTTTTTTGGGCTTACAAGTTAGACAAAAGGACTCCTCCACCAACTGATCGGCCTATACCATGTTGATGAGGGCCGGCTTGAGCTCAAAATTGTTCGTATTGATGCTCGGTCCCCATCTTCCTCCTTGGAATTGCTCCGTCGAAGAGCGGTACATGTGGTTGAGTGGCCTCTGTCGTGGTGGATTTGTTAGGGCCATAGTTTCCTATAATTGATGCCGAAGGAACTCCATGTGAGTTCGCATCTCCGCCATCTCGGCTTTCGGTCCCAACTCATTGGTTTGATCCCCCATTGCTTAATTTCTATTTCTCGCCTTTCCCTCTTGTGCGTTCTCTCAATCTCCAAGTCAAGCGGGATAATTTCTGCTTGCTTGGATCTCATGATCATGCACTAGCTGCAAAAAGAGAGAAAAAGAAACAAAAAAGAATTAAAATAAACTAAATAAGCGGCTAAAGTAATAATCAAATATCAGAAAAATTAACAGTGTAGTAATCTACACAGTCCCCGGCAACAACGCCAAAATTTGATTGTACTATTTTAAACACAAAAATAGGTATAATATAGAGCAAGCAGAGTATCGTATTCACATGGTCTCATAAATGAAAACACACTGATTAATTCACACAAATATCCAATTATTATCTAGGCAAATAACACTTGAGATGATTATGAATAAATATAGAATAACCTAAGAATAAGCAAACAAAAATATGAATTACAATATAATGAAAGAGGATTAAAGGGGTCATGTAGAGACACTAAATCAATTAATGGATTCAACAATTAAATTTAATTACCATATTTTAATCCTAATGCATGTAAAGGGTCGCGTAAATAACCACATATTCCCGGATAGGGCAGTCTATGATAGTGGGCTAATTTAATTCATATCTCCACTAGGTCTCAAAAGAATTAAATCAGTTACAAAAAGCACACAAAGAATATTCTCCTACAGTTATCCTATCTCTGCTAGGTTTCAAGAGGAAACATGTATTGTGATCTATGGGATCAGGTATAAATTCACTTCCGGATAAGACATCAAATACATAACTTGCATGCAATAATAATGGCCAATTAGCAAAGCATAATAATTAAAATCATAAATTACAAACAAGCATATGAAGGAAAATTAGGAATTTATATTACGAATCCATCAAAAGAAATAGGTCATTACAAAACCCCTAGAATCACAAAAAGTCTAGTCATTCATAATAAAATTAAACATTGAATATAAATATAAATAAAATAACATAAACCTCTGTCGTAGAATTTGCGATGTCGGGTTGTCAATCCTCGATCATGAACTCTCCTCCAAGAATTTAGAATAAAACTCCAAAAATTTCTAGAACAATGGTGGCTATGAACAAAAGATGTAAAAAGTGTATAGAAGTCTAAAGGTAGGCAAAAATCTTCTAGGATTGAGAATGAACACCCTTTATATGGTCTTAGGGTAAAATACAATGAAAATTAGAAAGAAAATACGAAAATATGGAAAGAATGTTTCTCTCGCGCGACATTGGCGACCCCAGCCTGGGTCACTGAAAATCCTTCTTAATATTGGCGATCGTCGATCTGGTCGTCGTTGGATTCCAGCAGCTTCGGCGATCCAGACGGCGGTCTTCAAAAATCGTGCCTAAGTTCGGCGACCCCAGCCTTGGGTCGCTGATCTCGCTATCCTCTCCCCCGGGCTTGGTTTTTTGTGCCCCGTGCCCTCGTGCCTCGTCTCATGTCCTATTCTTTAGCTCGACACGCATGTCTTCTCCTCGGCTATGCCTCTCGACTCCTGATACGACCATAAACCGCCAAACCTAGAGAAAAACACAAAGAAACAACAAAACGTAAAACCAACACAAAACAACCAAAACAACGAAATTGAATACACAACACACCAAAACAAGATACTAAAAGTGGACAAATGTATCATTAAGATCATGTAAAATGAGTGTTTATCATATTTCCCTTCCTAGTTTATGCGAGTTTCATGTCCAGCTACCATAGGTAACTAAACAAGTTTGTCTCCTCCCTAAAGGAGATTTACTTATTATGTCATAAATATTTTATAATTTCTTAATAAAAAGATTGGGCTTTTTTTGTTCATCATATTCCAGATTTATATTTTCTATTTTACCAACCAAAATCTATACGCCCTGAGTAGGAAATGAACGAGGGTTGTGCTGTAAGTTATTGAAGGAATCGGTGTTGGAAAACCATAAGGTGCTTCGGGTGGTTGGACACGGTCCCTACAACTTCAGACGGATACGACCCGATAGTTTATCGGTCAAAGAGGTATAAAGTTGGTATTGATATAGAATTTATTTATACAGAAGTGTGATGGGCATGATATATCGATTGAATTGAAATTATGACTAATAATTGCTAGGAAAATCTCAGACTGCCCCGAGCGATTTACAAAGTTTTCCCGGCGGTTATAAAAAATAGTGAATTATTGTTCCAAATCATTAATGGTTAATTAATCTATATATCATCAATGTTATAAAATGGTTTTGAGTATAATTTAGAAATTAGGTAGATTGTGCATGATTGCAAAAGAAATGGATAATATAGTGATGTGTTTTTTGAGAATGGATATTCTTATGTATTATCACTCATTTAAATAAATCAAATGTACTTAAATTTCAAAATGATTTGAATATATTTAGAGTACCCCTAAAACTAGACATTTATGTACACTTTCTATTTTCAAGAAGATATTACATTGTAGGATACAAAAGCCTAAGTTATTTATTGATTTCGACACTGAAATTAAGCATTAGTACATTGTATATGTACAAGTACCACGTATAAAATCTATATATATAGAGAGAGAGAAAGAGAGATTTTATACTACAAACGTGGTACTTGTAATAAGATAAGTTGAATATTAAACAATTCATAACATACATGTACAAACTGAATTTGATTTAGGTTTTAAAATTTATTTTAGGGTTTAGGGTTTACGGTTTATTTTATTGTTTACTTTAAGGTTTAACTTACGTATTATGAATAAATTAATTTTTAAAATATATAAACTGTATGGTTTATTTTCCCTCTCCTATAACACTTTTCTCCTAAAATTATTTTATTTTGTTCGTAAAATTATTTGCAATATTATGCATATTAAATTAAAGATCATGACAATATCTTTAATTTGATATATATTATATAAAATATAAATTAATATAAAAATTATAATACATTAATAAATTGAATATAATTATATATATATATATATATATACATATTCTTATACATATAATTTCTATGTATATATAATATTCCTAATTATGAAGGTGAGTACTCTTTATAATATGTTTTAATACTATGCAGAAAGGGCGAATTAGATATAGTGTCTCAATCTATTTTTATTATAAATTTCAATGTTATCTAATATGTTTTCTTAATTTTATTTTCTTATATCTAAGTTTAATATTTTATTTAGTACTAAAAACTTGTCCTATTTGATCAGGGTTTATAATTATTTTTTATATTTAATACTAATAATTATAATCAATTTGTATAATTGATAAATTCAACACTAACATATACCGACTCCGTCTCACTTATTTAGACACATTTCTTTATTTAGCAAATTTTAAAGCACAAACCATGTTTTTCAAAAGCTATTACAACTAAATATTGGAATGAGTGTCAAAAGTAAATGAATTTAAATAAGTGGGACGGAAGGAGTATAGTTTTTCAAAAAATATTAATTATAATGTATTATTATAAATATTAATTAAATGCTAAATTTAATAGTAAAATATAAAGTGAAATACAAATGGTCATTCCATTTAATAGCTCTATTAATTTATACGGTACAAGTTATATATAAATATTAAATATATTGAATTAAATTTCAACTTTATTAATTTACTAGTTTTATTTGTAGATAATTTTAACGTTATTGTCCAAAATTATATAAATATTAAATATATTAAATTATATATTTTTTAAAATTTAAACAAATAACTACATTTATTTTCTCTCTCTTATAACCTTTGCCTCCTAAAATTAAAATACGAATATTATTAAAATTAATTAATTTATAATTATTAATATAGTTGTGATATATGAAAAATATATAACAATGTGATACTATATGTTGTGATAACTAATTTGATCAAAATTATATTTAAGATTAATATAATTTAATATATTAAAGAAAATTTTTAAACAATAACTAATACACAAATTTGTACTAAAATTGAAAATCAATTTTTAAGGATAATTTTGTAATTGACTTCAAATTATTAATTCGTTGTTACATAAAATTATGTCAAATATTTATTATTACATAACAAAATTAAAATTTCACAACAAAATCTAACTACAAATAATAATGACTTCAAATATATGTATTATGATTTTTTTATCAAGATACACATATGTTTAAATAGTTATGTAATATCCTCTTATTTGTTAATTTTAATGTATTGTTATGAATTAATAAAAAAAATGACCCTTCATAAAATAAGAAATAAATTGAATAAGGTAAACTAAATCGAAGTTATTATTTCAAATTGTTGATCACGGTTCTCAAATTTTGAAACTGTAACCGAATTGTACTCAACATAGTCACAATTGAGAATATGACTATTGATTACGGTTCTAAAATCACCAAATAAAATCGAATTATAATATTTTTAATTTCTTTAAATATCTCTATGGATAAATTATTTATAAATATAATCTCGTGCATAGCACGGGTGCAATACCTAGTCTACCTAAAACTACGATATATATATATATATATATATGCATATGAAGTTTGAAATATAATTAAATTAAAATACATATTCATATTTTAATTGTCATTTTCTTATTTTAATTTAAGTGAAAAGTGAAATTGCAATTTGGTATATGAAACGTAGAATTTTAGTCTAAGAAGACATATATTTATCTTTTCATTTGTAACAGAGGGTGAACATGATTGGGTTCGATAAATCAATAAAGATAAAGAAAATCAAAAATAATATTCAAATCAAAAATATTCAAATCAAAATTAAAAAGAAATAAGCTCAAATTGAAAATTTTGGTTATAAATTAGATTAAAATCCGAAAAAATCGAATTGAAATATTAAATAAATATTTTGTATATAATTTATATATTAAATAATATATTTATATATATATAATAAGTAATATTAAATAATATTTACTTATTTAATATTATATATTAAATAATTATTATATTACCCCATCAATTCACGAAGTACCTTCCTGTTTTGACCGGAGACGAATTTTAATAAAATGCTTAAACTTTAGTTAGTAATGATGATTTGTAGGGGTAAGAATTTGGGACAAGACCAGGATTGAAAATTTATAAATTTTCGGATTCGGGAGTCTTGAATCCTAGTCCCTTTCGGGTCTTCATGACCATTTGAGACTATTCGAGATTTTTTTTTTCGAGACTAACAAAAAAAATCATGTTTTTCAGGATCGGGACCGGAGTCCCCGTACCGTATGATTCTCACTCTAATAATTTGTAGTGTGTAGTGAATAGAAAACGTAACTCGCATTAATGATGATTTGTAGTGTATAGTAAATAGAGACTGAGTCTCAATAATAACATTTTTAAAAATAGTGTCTCTTTAAGGATATATAAATAAATATATTTATTGCTAAAAATAAAAGTTAAAAGTGATGAGATTGATTGTGGAAGAACAAATAATGCAATATGTGAAGTTATTTTTTGGACGGCTGGCGTAACATATTTCAATTCAATTTTAAGTATTTCAATTTTTCGATTCCAAAATCAAAACCTAATAAGAAAACTAAAATTTTGTAAAATTGAAATTTCATCGAATAAAAAAATCGAATCAAATTTTTAATTTTTTTTTACCGAATTTTGCTTACCTATAAGAGGATATGCTAAGTATAAATTATGTTACCGAACTTGGATTTATTGTTACATTAGATATAGTATAACCTTTGAGTGAGAAAAAAAAAATCACTTTGAAAGTGAAATGAAGTTGAGATGACTTACAATTAAGCACTGGACGGCACGTCAGCAAGAAAACATAATTACAAAGTCGTCGTCATAAAATATTCCATAAAATTTCAATAGTCACGATTCAGAATTCCTATGATTAATTTAAGACAAATTAGATACACATGTTCAATATCTTAATCAAATCCACTATCAATCTAACTACACACAAATTACAATCACCTGCATCTGCATGTACATACATACATACACATGAAAACAAAAACAAGAAAAATAAAAAGAAAAAGAAAAGCAAATCTTGAAAAATCACAGCTCACTCTATATAGTACTGAGTCTGCCAGTATCACAAGTCATACTCGCATGCTAAAATTTACTCTCTTTTTCTTCCCTCGATACAACAAGAAAACAGAAAACCACATAAATATATATCTGAGGCAAACGACGTCGCAGCGCAGCCATGAACGGAATCGAGCTTCTCACGACCTGGTTCACGCCGACCGTTCTCTTTTGCGTTCTCAACCTAATGATCGGTACAATTCTCATCACATCCAGTCTCAAACCGCAGCCACCGCAGCAGCAGCATCAGCTAATCCGAGTTCCGTCGTTCTTCGAACGGGTGAAATCGTTCAACCTGTCCAAGCACGAGTCTCCGCAACCCGATCCGTCCCAATCAGCTCAGGAACCGGATCCGCCTCAGGAGGAAGAACTCCATCACGTGACCGAGGAGCAGCAGCCTCACGTGACCAGAAGTAAATCCGAGGCGATGGCGGAGGTGACGCCTCCGGCGAGGGTACTGCAGAAATCGGCGAGCGAGAAGGTATTAAAAGCGGCGGAGGAGGAGGTGGATCGACGGAGGCCGGCGACGGCGAGGGAGAGAGTGGCGGTGGAGGACGAGGCGGTGGATGAGAAAGCAGATGATTTCATTAATAAGTTTAGACAGCAGCTCAAGTTGCAGAGACTCGACTCTATTTTGAGGTACAAGGAAATGTTAGGGAAGGTGAAGGCTTGAATTGAATTTACACGTCTGCCCTCCCTCGCTACACTCATGTGTAATAATGTAATTAGTTCTCTTTTGTGGTTGTGGAAAGGACTAATCGGTCATATTATATTCTTGTTTGTTTAATTCACTCAAAAAGAGCTTTGCGTATATGATTGTTAGTTTGGAGCAGTTTACTCTTTGGATTTGTAACAATAAGTGGTGTTATATACAGATTTGATTGGATAAGTTATATTTGGTGATGAATCCTATTTGATATTTACTCTGTTCGATATGAACATCCGGTAATGTCATGGATAAGATTGTGAGGTCTTTAAATTAATACTTCATATTGTCCAGCTAAAAATGCTCACGTTTTCTTTTTTGGTCGTCCTATTAAAAGTGATCATTTTTTTAAAAATAAAAAATATTTACCTTAAAAATTTTAAGGGTGCTATATGAGAAATACACTATATTGTAACTAAAAATTAAAAATGCCCCTTTTGTAAGTTCTCTATGAAAAATATCCAATTTTATGTTGAACTTTCTAAATTACTCTTAGTCACCTTTTGTTTTATATAAAATGTGTTAAAACCAATGCAATGATTGACAAATAATTTGATGTAATCATTGTGAATTTTATTGAACACAAATACTAAATTGAACACCTCCCTCGGTGAATATTACTAAATTATTTTTTAATTAGTAGAATATGTAATATTGGTATGGGCACGCATTATGATACCTTTATTGAACACACTAAATTCGTTATTCAACATATGCTACGAGCCCATATTACTAAATTATTTTTTAATTAGTAGAATATGATACGTTATGTTCACTCCGCAGCATTACTAAATTAATATTAAATAATTTTATTGGAGCAGGAAATTAAATTTTAAATGTGTAAAAACCAATTTAATGTGTTAAAATCAATGTAAAACCAATTTAGTAATGTTTTACCCTCAGGCCATCATTCAAAATTTAATTAACTAAACATAACGTATCACATTCAAAATTTAATTTAGTAAACATAACGTATCACGTAGGTTGAACACAATTTATAGAATTCAGACTGTGTTAATATATTAGTTTGAACACATTTAATCATTCAAAATATATATACTCCTAAAATAGTTTGAACACGTATAACTTTTCTAAATGATTTAATCATTGAATAATTGAACATGTGTTCTAAATCATACTCCTAAAATAGTTTGAACACGTATAAGTTTTCCTAAAATAGTTTGAAGACGTATAAGTTTTCTAAATTTGATACCAAATATTATTCATCATACGTGTGAACATGTATTGAGAGATGAATTGTCTTAAATAATTGAACCACTTTATATCTCTCATCCTTTCATTTATCCACATGTCTTCTATCATTTGAAAGTGAATTTCACTACTGCCAAATATGTGAGAGAGAGAGAGAGAGGGAGAGAGAGAGAAGAAGAGAAAGAGAAGAAGAAGAGAAGGAGAACACCACGTCACGTGCTGATTTGGGTGAGCAAAAGAGGTAATGCTTAATTTTAACCCGTAGTTTCAAAGAATAATGTGTTATGAGTTTGATGAGCTAAAACCCTGTCGTGAAAACATGAATTTTTCTAAAAATCCTCTCGTTTTTTTTGCAAACACGACCTTTTTACATTCAAACGTCCGGGTTTTATCATTTATACAAAGTGTGATGACATGATTTTCATGATATAGCAAGAACATAACATAAGAAGTTGAAAAAAAAAAAAATGAAAATCCGGTCGTGGTAAGGTCTGGTATAACTTTTCACGGCCGGGTTTTGTGTTCGGTGATAGATATTGCGATCGGGTTTTTGTTAATTGGTATTTTGATTATATTCTGATTCTAAATATGTAATTTATTGTTCAGATGGATGGATGGAAGTACATAAACGTAAGGTACAATGGATTTTGGGAAGACAATGTGTACGTTGGCGGTAACGAATGGTCCACTCCTGTTACCATAGAGCCTGCTCGGATTGAAGATTTGAGGTATAATATACGACATATGCTGCATGATATTGGAATGAGTACAAATTTTGAGATTTACCGGATATCTTCGTATGATGGTAGTAAACGTCGCATTTGTAATGATGATTCTTTCAATCTTTTGATTCGCGATGAGTGGAGTCCAGTGGTGTATGTGGATATTACTAACGAGACACATGATGTGGGATCCTCGAGTAGAGGTTCGGATTTCATGGGGACTTCGGCCTATGATACGCAGCACTATAGTACTCAAAATGAAGATGGATGTGAGTTTGTTAATCAGACGGCGGTAGCAGATTGGTTTGGTGATATTAATATCGAAGAAGTTCCGCCTGGTACATGGCGGGCATGGCCGCAATCTCCTATACGAGCTCCTGTGAATGAAGATGATGCTCCGTCTGGTTCGGTGCATAGAGATTGTGAAGATGATGACATCGACGGAATTAATTCGGCAGAGTCAGAACCTGATGCATCAGATACAGATTCCGAGGAGAATATAAGGAAGTTTACTTTTGCTGATTGTGCTGCATGGATACGACAACATGGTGGTTTTGCTAGATTGATAGAAATGGTGCATCCAACGCCAAACTTGCAGGTTGATGAAGAAGAGGAATTGGATCCAGATGAATTGGAAAATTGGTTGGTGCCTGTGATTCCGTTGACAGATAGAGCTTCACTCGTGGCATGTGAAGAAGACCTAAGCCAATTATCAAATTTAGAGAAAGGTGCCATATACGACACGAAGGATCAATTGATAGTTGTTGTCGGCATGTGGCACATGGAACGAGGCGTGCAATATCGAACATATAAGTCTGATAATACTCGATTAGCGGCACGTGCAACAGCTTCCAAAACATGTCTGTGATACACGAGAGCTGCTCGATCCTCGCCATTTGTGCACTCTCTGAGCTCGAATACCAAGATGAGTCATAGAGATATGCTATCCAATCAATCAAGCAAACTCTAACAACGACCCACTGACGGTCCAAACAACAGGGTATGATAATCTGTGCAAAAAATAATATATTATTAAATAACGACATATTAAATTAGAAATGTAGAAATATGAAATACTTACATCAGCAGCTCCCCACCAAGGCACTGATGACGCCGCCTGATTCACACATGTCACGTGGCCCGTCAAGTAATCAGGCATCGTAAAGTTTTCAATGACGTTACGTAGTTCAGGTGGATTTCGCACACTTTGAACGTTAGTGTACTTCAAGTGGCGGTAGGTATTCAGTAAGCTCACCTGCACACACATTAATATAATTAGAAATTATAAGTAAGAAAATAATAGAACATGTGAATTAATTATAAGTTCAGCTTACAAAAAAATCAGAGGTCACCAGGATGGTGTTTCTCGCTGAAACACCTACAGACACGCCCTCCCGAGCATTCAACCTATGCCTCAGATAGAAGAGATACAGATCCAAATACTACATGAAACAAATTTTAAATAAAATTAGTAGTAATTAACTGATGGTTGTGTGTGCTGCAAATAACAATTAATATTACATATATCGGCCTCTAAATGCATAAACATGTTCTGTATGTTGTTGAATTGAAGAGCCTCCATAACATACCCGGTCTCAAGAATCCGTGCTTGTGCGTTCAGTCCTTGTGCAAGAAAATTGAGATATCTCAATTGAAGATCTCGAGGAATGGGAGGTAACCCATTGGTTCTACGCTCTGCAGTGTACGGACTCTGTAAAACTGCGGCCTCCACACGAGTGCGAGCAGGTCTTGCAGGCATCTGATCATAATGCTGACCCGGATCATAAAGCTGAGGTGGATTTACCACTGAAAGAGGTGTGGCCTGTATAGGAAATATCTCCTCAACGTCACTATCCGACCTCTCGGTGCGCTCGAAAGCCGATGATCGCGGCATATCAAAATGGTTGCCGTACGCTGAAGAATGCCCGATCTCGTGCACGGAATGACGGGCTCCAGAATATGAACTGTGCTCTGGCTCTATTGGAGGGGATGACATCGGTGGAGCTCTCGGAGGAGATGGTGCTCTCGGTGGCGATGGATCTCTCAGTGGAGATTGAACTGGAGCAGGAGATGGCCTACGATGTGGAGAATAGGCCGGACTATGTCGTGATCCAGAGCATCGAAATGAGTCTTTGAACTCGTCGAACCACTTCTTCAGAATCGGCAATAACTTCTTGTGTGATTTCTCGACCGCCCTTTCTGCGGCCGACTCAACAATCCGCTCCATCTGATCAGGGGTAATCGTGTGCGATCCGTGACCGCCTCTATTCCCGCCAGAGCTACTACTAGAAGAGGAGGATGACGGCGGCCTAACCCGTTTCCCATCGTCTCGGTGCCTATGAGTTGAGGAAGAAGGCCCACTCCGATCTGGACGAACATGAGGTGATGGGATCTCCCTCCGTGCACGTGTCACCGGTGGGTCAATGTGAACTACCTCAGCATTGTCTGTCTGATGTGCGCGTCGTGGCGGCTGAATCCCCTGTCTCAATGCATTATACGGCGGTACCTACAAGATATTCAACACCTCCCGCCGATCCATACTCAACAGTGACTGATAATACCATGATAACTGCTCATCAACGCTGGCAGTCATCTCAGTCACCTCACTCTGCAATAGAAAAGAAATTAGAATGTTAATTTTAATTCGTTTATTTGATATTAAATTAATTCATATTCATAAATATTCAAATTTACCTCTTCCATATGAAACATACGGTATATGACGTCAATTGGAATCCTGGAAATGAACCTCCAACGACAACATCTGCGTTGAATCTCCACATCACGCAATTGCCCAAATGTCTGGCTCATCCATGGAAATACCTCGAGCATCCAGACGTACAGTGCCCATGACGGCCCAAACAGATTGTACTTCACATTATTCCAGTTTATGTTGTTCAAATAATGCCGCATCCAAAGAAAGGATATAGCCCCCCACGGGAATAGGCTGAACGCGGCTAGATCGTCTGCTAGCACCCACATCCACGAGTCGATCCTGACTGTACTATCAGCCCCATGCAAAAATAAGGCAGCAAAGAGCACGTGGGCCGCCTTAAGGTATAAATCACCGTCAGGATCTTCAACCGAGAGGTTCGTGAAAGTCTTTAGTACAGCTCCTCCTGTTGCGGAGGATCTGCCGCAAAACACATTATAAAGCTCGACCTGCCCTAAGTCATATGTAGGGCGTGTGTCGAAATCTGAATGGCCAAAGCGAAGACCGCTAATCAAGCAGTATTCCTCTACACCGAAACGGTACCGACCTCCGTTCACAATGAAGAATAAACCTTCGTCATCATCCTCGTCAGGCTCCAGCATTCGCGCCACCAAATACGAAAGCGCGCCGGAACACTTCTGTCCCGGTCTCCAGTCAACAAAATGACCGAAACATCCATCCATAAACCGCTACAATAGAGCCTCACCTCCTACATGCCTTAATGTCTTGGAAATTGTTTCTAATATCGATTCCTTATAGTACGTGCTCGCTACTATAGACGAGTCCACAAGCTCAGGTCTCAAATACGGGATCTATTATTAATTATTCATAAAAATAAATCAATCTATTACACTATTTAACAATTTCAATTAAATAATTAAATAATGATGAAATAAACAAAATTTAATAAACAACTACTCAATTAATCATCACTTAATTAAATCTACACTTACAAAATTGGTTTGATATTGTTTTCTTGTTTACAAAAATTGTAGAACCTATAATTATAAATAAAAAAAATTATATATTAAATATTTTTATTTTTTATCAAAAACCCGGACGTCTTTTCTTAAAACCCGGACGTAACATATGAAAACCCGGTCGGTTTCGGTCGGCCACACGAACCGTCCGGGTTTTCTATTTTCTTCCATATTTACAACTACATATCTTCTACCTACCTGCACTTCCCCTTTCAATTTATTAAATTCAATCAGAACTACTTTTTCCAAGAATAAATAATACTTAATTTAAATTGCTCAACATTCTTCCATTACATACGAGAAACAACAAACTTTTTATGCTTGGGGTGATTTTTCACATATATTTCCTATTGCACTGACTCGTATTTAGAAACACACTTGTTTTATACTCAAACCGAATAGCGAAACCTAAAACTAAATTAGTTATACAACTTAATTGTTGGTAGCATTGAAAAACTAAACAGTCTATAGTGTTTTTTTCTTTTTAGTGCACTAAAGAGACTATAGTTGTGAATGTACCATTTTATTATTACGCGACAGTTTGAAGATAGAGGTGAACAGTGCTAGTCTTAATAAAATAGGTGAACTTTGATTAGTTATTTCTTAGTGTTTAATATTTTTCGCAACTTTCTCACAAATCCATCATAATTTTATTCTTCATTTTATATATTAAAAAAATCAAAATTATGAATACTGCTTTACAAAAATAAGAATATATGTATGTAAGAACTAAGAAGCATACTTTTGTCACATATTTACAAGTACTGCAATATTTCTCAAAAATTTTAATGTAATAATTACTTTAATTAATAAAAATAATTTGGGAATTAGTAATAGACTATAAGCAATATTTCACCATATGAGTTATAATTATTCTTCTAATTTTTGCACACATCTAATTTGTTAAATCTTATAATTTTGCACACATCACTTAATCTTACAATCTATTACACTATTTAACAATTTCAATTAAATAATTAAATAATGATGAAATAAACAAAATTTAATAAACAACTACTCAATTAATCATCATTTAATCAAATCTACACTTACAAAATTGGTTTGATATTGTTTTCTTGTTTACAAAAATTGTAGAACCTATAATTAAAAATAAAAAAATATATATATTAAATATTTTTATTTTTTCCACAAAACCCGGACGTAACATATGAAAACCCGGTCGGTTTCGGTCGGGCACACGAACCGTCCGGGTTTTCTAATTTCTTCCATATTAAAATTTTTTTTTTACAAAATAACTATATTACATTTATTTAACAACATGAGTAATCAAATGAAAACTAAACATATATTAACATGATAATCACATATAAACAAATAACATGATAATCGACGCTGAACATGTATTTAACATCATTTAATCATAATCACATATAAATCACAATAAATACCTCTATTTATCAAATATAATTCATAAATAACATTTTTTTAAAAATACCTCTTGTGCCATTGTTTTCCACGTGAAGTAAAAAAAAAGGTCGTTGCCCTCCCGCTTCTCCGGCCTAAATAATTAAATCAAACTTAAGTTTTATAACAAAATATATTAAATTAATATTTTTTACAATTATAATTAACAATTTTGCAAACCTCGTTGAATTTGAACAATTATTACGAAGAACTTCTCTCTCGAACTTAATAACCCGGCGAACAAAATCTGGAGACACAATGAATTGAAATAAATTAGGTGAACATGGATTTTAAAAAATCAAACTGCTGGAGAATTAAAAAAAAATAAATTACATACCTGGAGAATTAAAAAAAAGTCGATAAATACAACTTAAGAGTACAACTCAGTGCTATTTGACGACACTCTCTATTTTGGAAAATACAACTCAGTACAACTTAAGTTTTTTTCTCTCTCTCTATTTTGGAAAAAACCCGGCGAGAACTTAGAATCAAAACCCTTTCACACACTCTTTTTATACATGCATGTAATGTCTTTTTCCTTCTCAAAATAAGTGCTATTTGACGAATTATCTCACCTGGACGACACCTCAGCGCCTGACGCGGACTGCAGGCTGCAGAGCGGGACCCACGTAGTCTTGGGGCTGCATAAAGCAGGTTGAAGTGACATAAAACCATTAATATAGCAGTTGACCGAGACACTAGGGTTATGTTTAAGGTTATTTTTGTCATTTTGGGTATATTTCTCATACTTTTTACAATGTGGGTATTTTTTGTGTACATGTTATGTAATAGGGTATTTTACATAATTTACCCAAATTTTAACTTCCACTAATTTCAAATACAACAATTTACTTTATTAATTTTCATGTCGACTCCTTTGTGTACGCTGGGAGTACTAGAAACTATAAAATGATTAAGAAACTATAAAAGATTAATTAGTCATTGACTATGAAAAATACTAACACTTATATAAACTAGATATATCATTCACTGCCCTCCGCCTCCTTAATTAGACGCATTTTTCTTATTCACACATCTCACCTAATTAGACACATTTCTATTTCTAACAAGTTTTAAAGCACAAAACTCTTATGTCAAAAGTTATTATAACTAAATATTGGTATTCAAACAAAAAATAAATGCGTCTAATGAAGTGGGACGGAAAGAGTACGTAAGATATGATTGATTATAATTTTTTTTTTGAAATTATTTTAATCTCACTTTATAGTGATATACATATCAAGTAAATAATCTCTTATTTAAACATTGATAATAGAATTACATTATTTATGGATTTAATTTTAATGAATAAACACTAAATAATTTATATTATTTTTATTTATGCAATTATATGATAAATCCTGCTTATCCAGTAAACGCCCCTAAAAAAAATGATATCAACCTCCAAATTAAATATTGTTGCATCTATAAACTCCATAACGCTTAATGAATCATAGCCTCAGTTGATAATTTTTCACAACCATAAAGGACCAATAGGGAGTAGAAACGAGATCAAGTAACGAAAACCCAAAGTTTAATTTAAACCACTAATAATATTATATATAATTCTATTGTTAAGATAAATATAAAATGTCATACAATCAGTCAGTATATATATAAGATCCTGATGAATGAATCATATAATCATTAGTTTGAAAAGTTTATTAGTTTAATCAAAGCCCCATGAAACAAAATTCCACTTTTATTGGGCTTTTCACATTCTGTGGTTCATCCTTAACCCAACACTATATTTTTGGACCCAATAAATAATTTTCTATTTACAACTTGTCCAGTTAGAAGCCTATATTCAAATTATCTCAAATGTGTAAACCAATATTAGATTTTAGATCCCAATTTTTTTTAATAATTTTTCTTTAATTTGGATTTCAAAATGATAGGAAAAAAGTTAAAAAGAAAGAAAGAAATATTCAAATTTAAAATTCCACCAACTTCACTTCCTAATCTGAAAATGATACTCCCTTTATTACTCCCTTTATCCCAAGATAGTCTGTCTCGTTCTTATAGCTAGCTTAGTACCTTAAACAAGGAAATACAATAATGAGAGAAAGGACTTTAGCTAGAGTATAAGACCATGTTTATCAATGACCACCAAAACATTCAACCATCCAACCACTTCAATATTATATTATTTTCTTATTCATTTTTTTAATACATTTTATTCAATCCAACCACCTTCATTTTTTGCAGTTTATCAATGACCATTTCAACTATACAACCATAACATTTAATTTTTTAATTTTAACTTTTATTATTCATAAAATAACTGATTTTGCTTTAAATAATTAAAATAAATTATTATTATTGAAAAATAATAAAAACATAAAAATATATTTTTCATATAAAATAAAATTTTTGACAAAAATACAACTTAAACAAATTAAGTCTCTAAATTACAACAATCTAAATACGAAATTGAAAATACAACGTTACATAATAAGATTGAAAAAAATTATACAATCAATCACGATTACCAAATTTCATCCATACATGCTCGATCAAGTCGTTTAGAAGTGCGTTGTGACCTTCTCTGTTGCGAAGTTGATTCCTTGTTCTCATATAGCAAGATAGACTTGCAATCCTTTTTGTTGAGTATAGAAAATCATTATTTTGTTCTCCTTCTTTTCTTCGCTTACTATTCTGTCTACGTTGATCTTCTATAAACTCTGTCGGATCATGATAGTTTAGATAAGTGCTTCTTTCATCTTCCACTATCATATTATGCATAATGATGCAAGCAATCATTATTTTTTCCATAATGTCACGATCCCAAATAAGGCACGTACGCTTAATAAAGGCAAAACGAGCTTGCAGAACGCCAAATGCTCGTTCTACATCTTTTCGGGCAGCCTCTTGATGTTGAGCAAATAATTGGTGCTTCCGAAGTTGTGGAGCAGGAATAGATTTGACAAATGCTGCCCATTGAGGATATATGTCATCAGTGAGATAATATCCCATATCTTTTTCATGACCATTCACAACATAAGTAACCTTTGGTGCGCGACCTTACAAGATATCATCAAAAACAGGAAACTGATCTAGAACATTGATATCATTTTTTGAACCTGGGGTTCCAAAAAACGCATGCCAAATCCAGAGGTCCTGCGACGCAACTGCTTCGAGAATGACTGTTGGTGTACCACTTCTTCCTGCATATTGCCCTGCCAATGAAGTAGGACAATTTTTCCATTCCCAGTGCATGCAGTCAATACTTCCCAACATGCCCGGAAATCCGCGTCGCTCTCCGATCTGAAGAAGAGTTGCCATATCTTCTTCAGTGGGCTTTCTGAGGTACTCCGCACCAAAATTAGAAATTACACCTTCAACGAATTTGATGACTGATTTACGAATGAGTGCTGCACTCATTCGTAAGTATTCATCATGCATGTCTGCTGATGTTCCATATGCCAACACCCTCATAGCTGCAGTGCATTTTTGAATTGCAGACATACCTAGACGACCAGCGGCATCCGGCTGTTGTTGAAAGAATTTATCGGTGGCAACCAGCTGGTTCATTATACGTTCGAACAATGGTTTTTGCATGCGATACCTTGTTCGAAAATATTCTGGAGGATAAATTGGCTCTTCAGCAAAGTACTGCTCGAACACACTTTCATGGCCCTTCTCCCGCTTGCGTCCAATATACCGTCTTGTAGCTCGAACACTATGATTGGTAGGTTGCAGAGTTAGAGTTGCTGCTTGAACGAGAACATTCTCAACCATCTCGTCAATTCACCTATTTTGTTCTTCAATATTTTCTTCTCATTCATCATTATTGAATGGATTAGCAGCATCAAAACTAGAACTTGATGCCATATTTTCGGGGGAGGTATGAGATTCAATGTTTGAGCAAGAAGATAAGAAAGATTATGGATAGAAAGATTTGTGTGTACATTTGGGAATAGAGGGAATATGTGTATATATAGAGTATTTTTGAATCTTAATCTACTAACTACTAAAGTGACTCGGCTCTTCAAAAGTTTAATTGACTCTTCTTGATATTAAAGAGTCACTTGGCTCATCAAAAAATTCACTTGTCTCTTCATAATTGAAAAGAGTCACTTGACTCCACAAAATAGTTATTTGTCTCTTCGTAATTCAAAAGAAACAATTGAATCTTCAATTATTTGTCAGAGTGATGTGATGGGTGCATGTTAGGAAAAACATAAAGTTGAAAATAGTGTATGGCTAAAAAAAGTTCACGTGTTGAGCTTCCCAAAATGATGTGATGGGTGCATGTTCATGCTAGAGTACACTATTGTGTTGCCCAAGAAATAGTGTATGGCTAAAAAAGTTCACGTGTTGAGCTTCCCAAAATGATGTGATTGGTGCATGTTCATGCTGGAGTACACTATTGTGTTGCCCAAGAAATAATGTATGGCTAAAAAAGTTCACGTGTTGAGCTTTCTAAAAGATATTGTTTATGTCCACATAAATTGGTTTGTTGAATTTCATGTGTTGAGGAAAATAATAAATATAGAAGATCTTGGGAAATACTTAACAAATGCTTATATTAAAACCATCAAATTACAATTACACCAGGAAATTGAAACACAGATACATAAACCACATAATTGAAAATACATGAATTAAAATACATGAACTGAAAATACATGAATTACTAAAAATACATAAACTCTGAAGTACGATCACATCCCATATAACTGTTGCATTAGCTCAAGCTTCAAAGCTTTTTCTTGAGGAGATAATTGACTCTTTGCCAACAACGTGTTAAGTGTAGAAGTTTTTAGCTTCTCTCTCTATAATTCAGTTTCAACTTGACGTGTAATCCTCAACTGACGAAGTTCTTCAGTCCATTCATCTAGAAGTATGGAAGACTGCGATGCTGTTTCTTTTGCTTTTCCTTTTCTTTTAGCATTCGCCTTTGCTTTGTCTCTACCAATAGGACGAGAAAGTCTCGAACCTCCACTTCCAACAGCTTCTGGTGTGGATTCAGTTTGAGGATCTCCATCCTCATCGGTCCTTGATCTTTTTGAGCTCCCACGACTTTCTTCAACACTATCTTCACCTTCGGCCCGAGAACGTGTATAACCAGTACTATTTATTTTTAATTCCCATTTAGGATTGTGACTCATAACTTTTTCAAACACCTCATGGTGTGTGAACTTAGGTTTTCCATACAATGTTTGAGCTACATTCTCAATGTCTTGGCTGGACTGTCCGCTCGTTTTTCGATCATACGCTTTGTTGTATGCAGCAACCCACTTTGTTACATTTTTATTGAGGCGCCTGAATCGTTGCCTCAATGATTCTAGGGACCTTGCACTGCCAATTGTTGGATTTTCTACTCGGCCTTGCTCATACATATTTAGGATACTTCCCCAAAATGTAGAACTATCTTGGTTTTTGCCAACAATTGGATTATTGCTGACAAAACACCATGCAGACATTAATGCTACATCTTCTTGATCCGTCCAACCTTTTGAATTGTTGGAAGATGTTGTGTGAGTTTTTTCATATGAGTTTTGGGAGATGTTTTGAGTGGTTTGGTGATATTCGGGAATAAGTGAATGATGATGATTTTGTGAAAATGAATGGTTCATATCATAATTGAACGTTGAAAAATCTTCAGAATTTGAAATATTTTCAAGATTGGGATGATAATCTCCAGAAAAATCAAAATTCGGAGAATTGAAGAAAGAGTTATTACCTCGATCCATAGAAAAATATAGAACGAGATAATAAACAATACAAGTAAAGAGAAGAAGAATTTTGTAGGTGTAAGAAATTATATCAAGATTGGTCTCTATTTATAGAGAATGAAATGATAAAAATTTTGATATATTTTTTATTTTTTAAAAATATATTATACAAAAATTATTTTGTTTTTATTTCTATAACTAATTAAAATTAAATCAACCAATTGAAAATAGACAAATGTCTCTATCCTATTAACACAAAAAGAAGAGAGAGGAAGACCATTGATGGTCTCATTTCCTAAACGTTCGACCACCTCTTCTAACATTTATAATTTTTTTTAATTCTCTTGATCCAGGTGGCGGTCGACTTAGTTCCATTTTGGAACCGATAAACTTGGTCTAAGAGAACAAAAATATATATATTATTTTAGTCTATGAAAAAGTTCTAAGAACATATCAAATTTGTAACAGAATAATCTGTCGTTCATGTAAAAAATTGTTTTAAAATAAAAATAAATAAATAGAACAACGACAGATTAGGTGTACGTCGTTAATCAACGAAAGAATATATGTCGCCCTTCATTCATCATTGACGCCGTATTCTTTTTTCTGTCGTTAGATTCGTTGTTATTTAAAGACAAATTATTGTTCTGTTGTTATTTCTTAGTTTATGAAGATTTGTCTATCCCGCGTCATTATATAATAGTGAGACAGTTTATGAGACTAGTCATACATGCAATAACAAATAAGCAAACACAAAGAATTGGTAACTCAGTTCGGTGCTCAACACCTACGTCTGGGGGGCCACGCCCAAGTGATCAATTCACTATTCAAGAACCTCGAGTTACAAATGATCTTTTACTCTGTAAAGACCCCCCACGCCTTAAGAAACCTCTACACTTTCCAACGCTCTTCTCCTAGTAATTGAAGTTAGTCTCCCACTAGACTAACCAACCCTAGTACCCGCAAGTCCCTAGGATTACCCCTTTGAGTTTATAGATTACTCAATTACAAAGATCACACGCCCCAACTCTCTAACTCACGCAATAGTTGAGGCAAAACACATCTACACATGTATGTATGTAGGATTACAATAATGAAGAGCTAATCAATAAAAAGCTCACGCTCTAATGATGAAAGAGCACTCTCACTAAATGTGCTGAATATGGTCTTCGCTCGTGTGTATATGCAGCGGAAACAAACACAAGAACCAGTAGCTCAGATCTTCACACAGTAAGTGTACTACTGGTTAGAACTCTCATGTATGGTGAATATGAATATATGCTCAAGAGGTTCAAGTGTAGCATTCGTTCATGGCCTGTATATACAAGGTGTAGACGAAAAACCTTTATGGCAGCAGCTTCCTTCCAAGGTAATTTAGATCTTGCATATCTTGATTTTCAAATATATCTTCTTGGATCTTCTTGGAAGGTAATAAATCGTCGGATATCTCCAGCAAACGTCTCCCACGAATTTCCAAACGACCATGATAATGAATAAGGAAAATTACCATGTATAAAATATTACAGATGTGAGAGACTGTCTCTCTATCTTGAAACAACTCTTAGAACAGATTGCACGAACTGTAATTTCGAACTAACAAAGACGTCTAAAATAAATTGTCCAACACATGCAAGACTGTGCACGCGCAGTTTCTATTGTAGTGATAATGGATGGACAATTTAATATATTTGATTTTACCATCCAAAACTTTATATAAAATGTTCTTCCATTTCTGAAAGGTGTTTAAATATATTATAATAAGATAAATAATATAGTTACGAAGGTGGTCCTCACTTTGATAAATAATTTATGATTTTCTTTAATATATATATATATATATATAATTAGATTGATAAAAAAGAAATAATTTAGGCTATTCATCTATCTAAAGTCAAAGTTTAAAATTAATTAAGTTTAATTTAATTAGCTTGCATCAATAGTTGAAAGACATATAAATGACTACTATTACAAATTTACAATTGAAACTCTAATGAGTTTGTAGGCGTAATATGTGTAAATTAATTTTTACAGCATCATAAATATGTATGCAGAACCTATGTCGGTCGAGGTAATTATATATTTTAATTGGAACCAACAGAAGTGTAGACATGCATATATATGCACAGACATCAACAGCTAACTAATTATAGTACATGGTATTTTTTATTTATTTAATTTTGCTGCTGGGTTCACATTAAGATGTAATGATATGACCTTATATTTTGTCCTTCCTTTCTACCTATAGATTTTAATTTGACTACCAAGATTATATGTCGCTGACTTTCATTAAATATTTTTGACTAGGTTCAAAATGATGAACCTTAATATAAATGTATATTGAGACAAGCGTGGGACAGGATAAGGGTCCTAGGGCTGTCAAAATTTACTGAAAAAACGGTATTACCGTGCATACTGTATCGAAAAATACCGCAAAATATCGAATATAAGGTATACCAGAATTTTTGGTAAGGTATGATACCGTATCGAACTTTTCGGTAAGGTACTTGTATAAGTTTTCCAAATACCGAGGTATACCGTCATATACTGTACCGTAGAATATAATGGAAAAAAAATGATATATATTGTTGTTTTTGTGTATATAAAATTATATGTGCATATATATTCGATTTTAATTATACCAAAATAATTTATTTATAAATTATAAATTATACTCCCCATGTCCTGCTAAAAGTGACCATATTTCCTTTTTGGACCGTCCCACTAAAAGTGGCCGTCACACACAACACTTTAGTTTCTTAATTTCCGTGCCGATTCCCTTGTGGCCGCTTTTAGCGGGACGGAGGGAGTAGTTAATAAATATTAGTGACAAATTACAAAATATGTGAGTTTGTTGAAAATTGAAAACATTTAATAATACATAATTTTTTGTTACATAACTAAATAGTTTTGATATAATTTTACTAAATTATTTTTTAAAACTAGCACATCAATCTAAATAATTATAATAAAATAAAAATAAATTATTTTATATGATAATATAACTATGTCCACTTGATTTTAAATATAATATAGATTATAATATATAATTAATGAAAATAACTTAATTTGTTAGTATAATATATCACGCATATATGACCAATTAATAAGAAAATGATTCATATATTTAAATCTAGTACATATATAACAATATAATAATATAATTAGTTAATCTTTTAGTAATTAATTATATGATATTAGTGGTTAATTTCAAAAATTATATTATTATAAAATAATACTTTGTATTTTTTTATATGTTTAATGTTATTTAAGGTATACCGAAAATAAGGTAAGATATAGATATGTAAAAGTGTCATACCGAAAGTAAGGTATACCGAAAATTATGGTAATGTAACGGTATGAAATTTTTCATACCAGAGGTAAATGTAAGGTATAAGGTATGTCGATTTTAGTAAGGTATATCGTACTGTGACACCCCTAGACAAGACCAACCTAATAAAAATATGGCTCGGGACGGAACAACAAAAGTGGATTCTAAATAAAAATCAAATTAAAAAAATATAGCGCCAAGAATTGAACACATACCAATTACAAGTTAGAACTATAAATTTTAAAACTCTCGCAATTACAAATTGAGCCAAACATTTTACCTAGCTACTCACTAGATTCAACATTATATTTAATTTCACATGCACTCGCGCGCGCACATACACACATATATATAATAACATATGTAAAATTTTTAGGGGATCTCGAAATTGGAAGGTCCTGGACTATGGCTCATGCCGGCGGCCCTCAGCCTGGGGAGGGAGGCCAAGACTTTAATTTATTCTTTAGTCCTTGTATAAAAATATAGAGAAATTTTGTAACTAATCTTGAGTGCTCGAACTTGGCTCATTCATTTAACTGAATCAAGCTACCTAGCTTTATATATAATATATTTCATTCTCACAAACTCAGTAACTAACATGTTCATTCAAAATATTAATCCTATATATAGCAATGTATGAACTATTAACGGTCATATGGGTAAAATGCCCACTTTTATAACAAAAAATGAAAACTACTCACTTTATAAAAAATATATGAAAAGTGTCCATTTTGATCGTAAATTATCTAAAATACCCTTAATTAAAATTAGATTTGCATCTTATTTTGGAACGTAGTATTAATTAATTATTTTCTTATTTTTTGCAATTAAAAAAATACTTTGTATATGTTTAAAATTATACACATCCAATTTAATTAAACAAAAATTATACACACCCAACAATCACACATACATATTATTAAATAAAAAAAATGAGGAATATACACAAAAACAAAAACGCGGTCGGTTAAAACAAAACTCGGTAGTATTAAAACAAAACCCGGCCGCCGGATTTTGTTTAAATACGATCGGGTTTTCGTTTTTGTATATATTCCTAATTTTTTATTTAAATAATACGTTAAAATCAAGTACAGATTAAATCAAATTCAATTAAATCAAATAGTAAATATAAAATTCAAATATATATATACCACAAAAAATATCTAGACATATATTCCTGTCACATTTGACCCAATAAGTCGTGTGATAACTGTGACATATATATATATATATATATATATATATTCCTAAGAATAATATTGGTAACTCGTTAAGCCACAAAACATAATATTCAAAACATTCTTGGTTGGTTTTCATCATAAGATTTTATGCAGAAACGACATTTTTATTAGATCTTCCTAGTGGCATCCATGTTGATGCATTGTTACGATCATAAAACATGACAAATTATCTAAATTATAATCTACGTAACTTAGGTATCACATTATGGATAATTGGATATAATTTTGTATTTTCTCATCATTTTCATTCAATTCATGATCATCAATTTTCTTGACATTCTCTTTTGGTACTACTATATACTCCACTATGTTTCGTCCCATTAGTAACAAATTAATCTTTAAAATGTTTTTTACACGAACATGAAAAATCACTCAATAAAAATGTATTATACGAAAATTAATGAAATGGTTAACATTATTCTGTTAATCTTTACTTAATAAAAAAAAATTGATTATTATTATTAAAACTGAAACGTCCCAAAATAAAAAAAATGGATCACTTTTAAAATCAATTTTTTTCCTTCAATTCAAACTCTTGTGAAAATATAGATTATTTTAACTGATAGGATATGGCCCATCAAATAAGGCCCAATAGAAGCCCATTAGCGGATCAGCCCAAGAGCAGCTCGGCCCATAAGCCCAGCACCTCGGCCCACTTGTTGTAAACCGCCTCTAAATTATCTATAAATAGTCTCTCAAAGCTAGATTAGAGACACATTCTGTAATTTTTACTCTAAATCATAAGATAACAGCTCTCCTCTCCGTGGACGTAGACTTCATTAAAAGTCGAACCACGTAAATCCTTTGTCATTACTTTCTAACCAGTTTTCAATTTCACCTCGAAAATTAAGCTCGATCACTGGCGCCGTCTGTGGGAAAGGACGTAAATCTTTGTGAGTTCGATCCAGATTTCTGAAGTGAAAGCAAGATGGTTAGATCTACCCGCTCTACTGCTATTGCCGCTGCAGCTAAGGGAAAGCACAACCAGACCGAGCTACCTAGTAATCCACCTCGTACATCTATTAACGAAGGGGATGAACAACATGCCCGATCTGGCAGGCAACCCACGAACTGCCGAACCCCCGAGGGTCATGTGGATGACGTCCTTTCCCACCGAGCTAGCGACTCCATTAGCAGTGGAGGGCTAAATCAAGGTCGTCAACAAGGGAACACCGAACTCCAACCCCTACTCGGAGATGCGCTCAAAGCGTACCTAGACCTTCACGAACAAGACTTCCTCAAATTTGCCGAACGGCATCAGCAACGGGATCAGAACGCGGAGGATAGAGCAGGACCATCCCGGCAACCACCTCGTCCCTCGAACCAGATTGTCGAGGGAAGAAATGACGAGGTCCCCCGAAAACAGCATGATCGCCGAGGAAACATTGCCTCACCTCGGCGAGGTTCAACTTCACCTCGTCTAAACGTCGACCCCTCTCGACGTGACGAGGACTACCGTAGAGAGAGGATGTCACCTCGTCGAAACGTCGATCCTCACCGACGTGACGAGGACGACCATAGAGAGGGAAGATTCACTGTCTACAGTAGAATCGCTACCCCCTTTACCAACAAAATCCTCTACACTCCTCTCCCATCAACATATAGGGTCCCACCTATCAAACCCTATAATGGTACCTGTGACCCGAACAACTTTTTGTCACAGTACCAATACAACATGTTGAACCAGGGATTGGCCGAGGACGTATATATGTGCAAAGTCTTCCCCGAACTGCTGGTGGACAATGCACGAAAATGGTTCGACAACCTCCCACGCTGCAGCATAGGGTCGTATGCCGACCTGCTGGATGCCTTCGAGCGGCGCTTCTTCTAGAAAGCCGAAGCAAAGATCAGCTCGGCTCAACTCCTTACCTTGAGACAAGGATGAGGAGAATCCATCAGCGACTTTTTGGCTAGATTCTACAATGAAAGCCTCAAGGTCGACCGTCTATCCGACGATGTCCTCTTCTCGGCGTTCCAAAATGCCATTCACTCCGGCACTCTCTTCAGGGAGCTCGTAAAAGAGCGCCCCCAAACCTCCAAACAATTGTGGAGGATTGTTGATACATTCGCCGAAGCGGATGAGGCTGATAGGAGGAAGCGAGCTATTGACCGACCTGAAGGTCAAGATAAGAAAAGAAGGGAGGAACGAACCGATCACGGGCAAAATCGACGAGGTGCCCTTGAAAGAATCTAACGAGGTCCACTAGCGTCTCGCGTCGGACCTCGGCCTAGTCAAGAACAAGACCGGTTCGCTCCGCTGAGCAAACCTCGGGCGGAAATCTACGAGCTCCATACGAACTTGTTCCAGAAGCCTCCGTCGTTATCCCGAACTGGATCAAAGAGGCGACCAAAGGACAAGTACTGCGAGTTCCATGGGGACCACGGCCATGACACCGAGGAGTGCCGAAATCTCGCCTCGAAGATCTACCACCTAGTGCGAGATGGCACTCTCGGAAAATATCGACGTCGAAATCAACAGGACACCCGACCTACGGGCAGAGGCAAGCGAAGTAGAAATAGGGGGGAAAATTGCAAACCCCACCACGATAAGAAGCCGAGGCATGATGACGAGGACGATGACGAAGATCAGCCTCAGTACGATGGAGTTATCGCCGCCATCATCGGACTGCCCCAAGGTTCGACGAGGTCCTCGCTGAAAGCCGAGGCTCGAAACCAACCATCGGAAGAGCCCTCTCATAAGAGGTTCAAAAAGGACGAGGTCGTTACCTTCTCTAGTGACGACCCCGTCCCTCACGCCTCGCCTCATCAAGATGCCACCATTATTGAAGCCGTGGTAGCCAACAAATTGGTGCACCGAGTATTCATCGATAGTGGAGCCTCGGTCAGCGTACTCTTCAAAAGCTGCTTCGACAAACTTGACATCGGAGAAGCACGCCTAAAACCAGCACCCGTCCCATTGAAGAACTTTACACAAGGGGAGACCTCGACGGATGGTACGATCTCACTCCCCGTGACAGTAGGACGAAGTCCATTATCTACTACAAAGATAATCTACTTCTTCATCGTCAAAGCCAACTCTCCCTACAACATTATCTTAGGAAGAGATTGGCTGATAGCGATGAGAGCAGTCTGCTCGGCCTACCACTTGATGATCAAAATCCCTTCAAGGGACGGAGTTATCACGCTTCGGGGAAATCAAACACAGGCCAAGGAGTGCATGCAGGTCGCACTCCGAGGTTCTGGTGTGCAACATCCCCAAGCATAACAATTACAGAACCCCGAAGTGACGAAGTCGACCTCGCCCGCTACAGAACCTCTTGAAGACGTCGTACTGTATGAAAACGACGTGTCCAAGTGTCAAGTTATTCAACTACTTCGGGAGTTTAGAGACATCTTTGCCTGGTCACCCCTAGATATGACCGGGGTATCACCAAGTGTCATCACCCATCACCTCAACATCGATCCCGAAGTAAAACCAAATCGGCAAAAGCAACGATCCTTCGCTGCCGAGAGAAGTCAAGTGATACACGACGAGGTGCGCCAACTACAGCAAGCCGATATTTTATTCGAGGTAAAATATCCGACGTGGTTGGCCAACCCCGTGATGGTGAAGAAGCAAGGAGGGGGATGGCGCATGTGTGTTGATTATACCGATCTCAATAAACACTGCCCTAAGGATTGTTACCCCCTCCCCAACATCGATAAGAAAGTGGAAGCCCTCGTCGGTCACGAGGTGTTTAGTTTCCTTGATCTGTACAAAGGCTATCATCAAGTCCTTATGAGTACCGAGGACGCTCCGAAGACAGCCTTCATTACGGACTTCAGCATTTTCGCTTACAAGAAAATGCCCTTCGGACTCAAAAATGCTGGAGCCACATATCAAAGGATGGTTGACAAGATATTCGAGCTTCACATCGGCCAGATCGTTGAAGTATATGTTGACGACATCGTCGTCAAAAGCAAAGAAGTCAATGCCAGCTTAAACGACCTTCAGGTCGTCTTCAAACTGCTCCGCGAGGTGAACCTGAAGTTAAACCCAGGAAAGTGTACTTTCATGGTCCGGTACGGAAAATTCCTGGGATGCTGGGTCTCTCGCGAAGGATTAAAAGCCAATCCAGCAAAGGTCAAGGTCGTCCAAGAGATGCAAGTGCCGAAGTCAATCCACGACGTGCACAGGTTAACGGGCTGCCTGGCCGCGCTCAGTTGATTCCTATCTAAAGCAGCCGAGAAGCAACTCCCATTCTTCAAAATTCTGAAGAAGGCTCCGAACTTCGAATGGAACGACGAGCACAAGTCAGCCTTCGAGAATTTGAAGAAGTACCTCGGCAACCTACCCACGTTGTCCGTCCCAAAGGAAGGCGAACTTCTTTCTCTATACCTCGCCGCCTCGGACGAGTCAATAAGCGTTGTCCTAGTACGAGAAGAACCTCGGCAATTGCCCATATACTTCATAAGCCGAGCTCTTAAAGGACCAGAAACGAGGTACCAACCCCTGGAGAAGGTCGCACTCGCCTTAGTAAATGCTGTAAGACGACTTCGACCATACTTTCATACTCACCCGATACAAGTGTTAACCGACCTCCCACTTCGGCAAGTGCTTACGAAGCCAGAAGCTTCGGGGCGAATCGCCAAATGGGCGGTCGAACTCGGCGAGCACACGATCTCTTTTGCACCTCGGCAGGCTATCAAGGGGCAGGCACTAGCAGATTTCCTAGTAGAGGCAGTATTCGCCGAGCCTCCGAAGCCTACCGAACCTTCCAAAGACAACGCCGAAGAGGAAATGCTGAAGACGCCTCCAGCAGATTGTTGGAAAGTCTACGTAGATGGGGCGTCGGGCAAAAAAAGAAGTGGAGCCGGAATTCTGTTCGTCAGTCCAGAAGGGAAGGAGATCCCTTATGCTCTGCGATTAAGCTTCCCGACCACAAACAACGAAGTGGAATACGAAGCCCTAATAGCCGGACTTCGCCTCGCACAAAACCTTCGACTGCGAGCCATACAAGTCTATAGTGACTCCCAGATCATAGTGAGTCACGTCCTAGGCAAATACGAAGCACGAGATGAACGGATGAAAAAATATCTTCACAAGGTCAAAGCTTTACAAGAAAGCTTCTCACACTTCGAGTTGATACGAATCCCGAGAGGCGATAACGACCGAGCTGATACATTAAGTAAACTCGCATCGTCGTCCGCAGCCTCTCCTGTAGAAGAAGTCACAACTCGAAGTATAGATGAAGCCGAAGTGAATATTGTGACTGATGCCGAGCCGAACTGGATAACACCACTTCGGGATTATTTAGAAAGAGGTGAACTCCCTACTGATAAAATTGAAGCTCGGAAGCTTCAGAGCAAATCAGTCAAGTATGTTCTAGATCAGGGAGTATTATACAGAAAATCATATCTTCAACCTCTTCTAAGGTGCGCGGGACCCGACCAAGCGAACTACATATTACACGAAGTGCATGAAGGATCCTGTGGCAGTCACATCGGAGCTCGGGCTTTAAACAGAAAGATCATGAGATGGGGATACTACTGGCCGACCATGTTTCAAGACGCGGTCGACCTCGTTAAAAAGTGTCCGAAGTGCCAGCTCCATGCAACTGTGACGAGGTTACCTCAAACCGAGCTAACCAGCATGCAAAGCCCCTGGCCCTTCATGCAATGGGGGATAGACATCGTTGGTCCGTTTGAGCAAGCTCCTGGCCAGCTGCGATTCCTAATAGTAGCCATCGACTACTTTATGAAGTGGGTAGAGGCCGAGCCTCTAGCAAAAATTACGAGCAAAAAAGCCCTCAACTTCGTCTGGAAAAACGTAGTCTGCCGCTTCGGCATACCTCACGTCCTCGTCTCGGATAATGGAACTCAATTTACGGACAAGGCGTTCAGAGAATGGTGCTCCGAACTTAACATTCAACAGAAATTCACCTCGGTAGCTCACCCTCAAGCGAATGGCCAAACCGAAGTCACGAACCGGACGATAGTCAAGGGTTTGAAGACTCGCCTCGACAAGGCCAAAGGAGATTGGGCCGAAAATTTACCCCAAGTCTTATGGTCCTACCAAACTACTCCTCGGACATCCAATGAAGAAACACCATACAGCCTCGTCTTCGGAACCGAGGCAGTAATTTCCGTGGAGATCGGTTTGCCGAGCCCCCAAACTATAAACTTTACGACCAATGCCAACGAGAAAGGTCTCCGAACTAACTTGGACCTATTGGAGGAAAAGCGAGAACGAGCCTATGTACAAGAAGCTCGATACAAACAGCAAGTAGCTCGGTATTATAATAACCGAGTGAAGCATCGACAGTTTCAAATAGGCGACCTCGTCCTCAGAAATAATGAAGTTAGTAAGGCAGAGAAGCTCGGTAAACTAGAAGCAACCTGGGAAGGCCCCTATCAAATCCAGGATGTCCTCGGCAAAGGGTCGTACAAGCTCGTCCACATATCTGGTGAACCAGTACCCCGAACTTGGCATGTTTCTCACTTAAAAAAATACTACTTGTAATTTAAACAGTTCGGATTTTATTCTTTTTATAGGGTTTTATAAAGTATTTATTTTGTGTACATGCCCAACTTAAGCTAAAAACTCCAATTTTGGAGTAGCCTCTAGGGAGACCACTCCTATCGATAAATTCGACAAACAAGGAACTACAAAGCCTAAACTTCGTCCTTAGACGAAGTGGCTGATTCAAAGCCTAAACTTCATCCTTAAGACGAAGTGGCTGATTCAAAGCCCAAACTTCGTCCTTAGACGAAGTGGCTACTCGAAGTACACCGAAAGAAGTTCGTCCAAACTTCAGCCTCGTCTACAAAAAGAAATTCGGCATAAGACGAAGTACCTCCGAAGTACACACTAGTCATCACAAACATCTTGAAGCAAACTTGATTGTACAAATTAAGTAAAACTTTAGATAAGTAATAACGATGAAAAGTTGTATTTTATTTCATAAGAATACATATTACAATCAGGACGGAGGGTCCGAGCCCGGAGACCTACTACTAAAATTGAGGTACTTCTCCACGAAGCCCAGACCCGAGCTCGAGCTGGCGCCATGACCGAGCACCGAATCTAAAAAGGCCATCCCCTCACCACGGCCAAAACCTCCTCGGCCCCGACCTGGAGGCGCAGATCGACCTCGGCCTGGAGGCGCAGATCGACCTCGGCCCGAAGTGCGTCGCCCTCCACCTCGAGACATGATGGCAAGAGTCTCTTCCCGAGTTCGACCCGAAGTAAGGGGAGGAGCACCAGCCGAACTCCCTTCCAACCGACCCGAAGAAGAAGCCTTGAGTGAAGCCTTCTTAGACTCGATCCACCTCTTCAGCTTCGGGTTCCTCTTCAAAACGACCTTGTACATGGATCCGAGCTTGAGAAGCGCCTCTTCCTGTTCACGAACTTGCCAGGAATCATCGCCGTACTTCTCTATGTACTTCTTCGTACGAGCTCGGACCTCTTTTATTTGCGTATGGACCTCATATATGGTCAAGCCACCGCTCTTATGAATACGGTCTTCATACTCCTCATGCTCCTCGGCTACAGCCTTAAAAGTTTGAAGGTCTTCCTTGACCTGCTTAAACTTATCTTCGAGCTCTAGGAACCTCGCGTGCTCCTCATCCAGCTTCTCCTGTGCCAACCGAAGCTTCGCCTCAAGCTCGGTCTCGATGTTGGCAGCTCGGCTTTTCCAACATGCGGCCTCGACTTCGGCAGCTTCGGCAGCCCGACGAAGCTCATTTATTTCTTGATCAGACAGCGAAGTAGTGGAGAAATCAAAAGCAGACTACAAAAACAAAAAAGTAGACAGTTCAGCAAGAGGCACAGTTCAAACAAAAGTATTTTATATACGTGTAAAAAGCGCCTCCCTAATGGAGACGTGATACAAGCTAAAAAAAAAAAAAAAAAAAACTACTGAGCCCCGTCCGCACCGACCTCGGGCCCCACATCGCCGCCCTCAGCTCCTCCCTCCGCGGCATCGGCAGCCGACCTCCTGGCCAGATCGGCGATGACTGCTTCAAGATTGTCATCCCGATCCACAGGGTAGCCCCGAACTACCTGCTCGGATAGCAGGGTCCTTTGCTGCGCGAGCCTCTCCACCACCGGGATGGCCGCGGTGCACTCTACGAGCACCTCCGCGTACTCCCGCAGCATCTCTTCCTTGGTCACCTCTTCATACCCATACTTGACTTTGTCAAGCTCGGGGTAATCTTTGGCAACCAAGTCAAGCGCTGCCGAAGTAATCGGCGCGCTCATAGCGCTCACCAGCTGCGCCGCCACGGTGCCGAAGTGCTTGGAGCGGAAGATCCGCTCAGCAAGCGCTCGCAGCACGCCGCCCTGCTCGGCCGCCGCCCCGGCCATCCTCTCCCTCTCCTCGGCCAGCTCGCCCCTCAGCCTCGTCGCCTCGGCCTCCAGCTCGGCCACCCTCCTCTCCGCCGCCAACAGCTCTGACAGCGTCCTCGCCTCCTGCTCCTCCGCCCTCGCCGCCTCGGCCCTCACCTCCTTGAGCTCGGCATTTAGGGTCCTGAACTGCTCGACTCCGCCGATGACGAAGTTCGAGAGGGCGCTCAGCCCGTCCAGAACCATATCCGCCTCCTGCACAGAATATATCAGTACAAGAAAGAATTAAAGATAAAAATAGAGCTGGACTGTTTCCACTCACCTCGGGAAACGGGGCCCTTTGAGCCGACCCCGACCCGGATGCCCGAGCTTCCGGGCCTCTTACCACCTCCCTCCGAGGTGACGCCAGATCAATCACCGGCGGAATCACCTCGGTCTCCACCCTCTCCCGGCGCGGCGTCTCCTCAGTTCTCGGCCTCTTCTTCTTCTTCCTCAGCGCCGCTTGCAAAACTTCGGGATCCACTGCAGAAGTAAAGCAAAACATTAAAATCTAGTTCGGGGGAACGAGGTCAGACAACACCACAAAACCTCACCCGGATCCACGTCGGCGACGGTGTCACATGGGCTCAGCCCGTGCCTCGACAGCTCAGCCTCGGCATATTTCCTCTTAATTGTGCCGAGGTCCGCCAGGCTCGCCTCGACTTCGCCGACGGGATCCACCCTCAACTGCGGCCCGAACTTGGCCGAGGACCAATCGTGCCGAGGCACTCCCGCTGCTCGGGAGAAGAAAAATTTCTTCTGCCAGTTCGCCACCTTCGACGGGGTGGCCAGCTTAAATTTATTAGTGGGGGAAAGGTACACCCACCCCGTCGGCGCACGCTTCACCCTAAAGAAGCGAAGCAAAGAATCCAACGAGGCCGAGCCGCCGCGGCTACCGACCTCTATACAAAAACCGACGATCTGCTTGATCGACGGCGGTGCTAACTGCCCCAAAGGCAGCCTCCACCTCTCCAAAAAATCAACAAAAATGGGACTCAAAGGAAAACGAAGACCAAAATACAAATAGTCTTCGTAAACAGTGAAAAAACCTACGGGCGGAGAGCTACCCCTATCCTCCGCCCGAGGACAAACCAACTCCATCGACTCCGGAAATACAAAAGTCCGGGCCAGATTCACCATGTGCGATTCGCTCATGGTGGAAGAAAATTCCAGCACAGCATCCGACCCAACTAAAGGCACAAACTCTACTTCCCGAAATACGGGAGGAGAAAAAGCACGGGTAAAAACCCTAACAGAAACCCTCGCCGGAAAACTTCTATTCGGCGAGGGAGACTCTACTACCTCCAGATTCACTGGGGTACGAGAAGAAGAAGAAGAAGCAGAAAGCGAAGAAGACATGATAGCAATACACTTACTTGTTGGGAAGATTCAAAGGATTCGAAGGATTTTCTCGAACTTGAAATCGACAATGGCAGAAAGGACAAGAGCTTTTTCTAAGTCTGGAAAGCGAAAATAGGGATTGCAAAAGGTGAAAAGTGTTTTCTAGCTTCCGAAAGAAGCTTTTATAAACATCAAATCACCTTTTCCCAACCGCCCCTTTTTCAAAATCCTGCCTCTTCGCCTCCCCCAATAGATAAGTGACGCGTGTCACACGCCACTTTCCACAACAGTTGTCTTCCACCACCTCGATTACTACCTCGACTTCAGCAACTACAAGATCTTCACCTCGACTTCGGCAAATGCGAGATCTTCACCTCGTCCAGATCATCACTTCGTCAACCTCGTCAAGATCTCCACTTCGGTGCCGATCTTCTTTTGAGGGGGGGATGTGATAGGATATGGCCCATCAAATAAGGCCCAACAGAAGCCCATTAGCGGATCAGCCCAAGAGCAGCTCGGCCCAATAGCTCGGCCCATAAGCCCAGCACCTCGGCCCATTTGTTGTAAACCGCCTCTAAATTATCTATAAATAGTCTCTCAAAGCTAGATTAGAGACACATTCTGTAATTTTTACTCTAAATCATAAGATAACAGCTCTCCTCTCCGTGGACGTAGACTTCATTAAAAGTCGAACCACGTAAATCCTTTATCATTACTTTCTAACCAGTTTTCAATTTCACCTCGAAAATTAAGCTCGATCATTAACGATAATATCTTTAGTTTGTAATCAGATTTTCATGGAAACTAGCTCAGAACACAGAATCTAATGGCAATAGTTAAACCATCAAGAGAATAAATTAATAATTGTGATATTCTCTATACAAGTTAACTTTCCATAAAAAACTTCAATATTTTTATATTATTAGAAAATATTTAAATTAAATTTAGTTAATTTTAAGCACTGATTCGACTTGGATGATGATAGGTCTAGTTTCTTTCTTCTTTTTCACATATATATATGATTTATTTCAAACATCAACTTAACCATAAATATATATAATGTAAAGCTAAATAGATATTATAAGGAATATTCGTGGTTATACGTTTAATGCTTATGGTCGACATCATATATACAAGTTGCAAGAACTTATGTGATCTTTAGTTCTCAGTTTATTTCACAAGAAACAAACACTGGGGTTAGTACACTGTTTATATCCAAAAATGATTTAAAATGAAATAGACACGTCAATTAAAATTGGACCTACATAATATCCATCTTCACCATGTTTCTTATATCAGAAAATTTAGGGTTCTTTGTCAACATGGCTTGAATCCGATTTCCTTCCCAGAGGGGCCCCGGCCCCACATTAGAGGTGCCCAATACATGAACCAGAACTTTGGAACCGAATCAAAACTGAAACCGTGATAAACGGTTCTGAATCGGAATCGTGAAAGACGGTTTCTTGTCTGATTACATTTCATTTTTTGGAAACCGACTGTTTCCGGTTCGAACCATGTAATATTATTATTTTTTTGACGAAAAAAATACTATATTATCATGTGATGAAAATCTAATATTATTTGTGAATAAATTGAAATAAAACCGATTCAATTTTTTTGTATAATTCTTTTAAGCTCACCGAAATTCAAATTTTTTCATAAAGAAAAAGAAAAATGTAACTAAAACCACCAGTTTCAATTCTAACTGAAAACCGCTAACTCTAATCGAAACCGGACCATAAACAAGTCTAGCTCCTATAAATATAGTGTATATACTTCAGACTAATTTTTTTTTCTAAAAAAATTCATAAATTTTATTTTACAAGTCTGTTACGAGTCCACATGGAAGGCCACGTCGTTTCACAAGAACAAAAAGATCGTACATGTCAAGGGAAAAAAGGATAAACCAGATATATAATTGATATTTTAAATGATAAGAAGATATATGATATTTTAATTGCAAATATTTTATAATTGATATATACAAAATGTCGTCATAGAAGTACAAACTATAAAGTAAGATAAATGTGAATAGACTGTTTTCAATAAAGTAAAGTAAGCATCTATCTATATATGCAATAATACAAACAGAAGACGTTGCAACTTGTGCAAGTATTCGCCAACTAAACTACTTTCCTTTTTTTTTTCTTTGTATAATGAAAGTTGAATTTGTCGTGCCATTTTCCCAGCCATTACTTTATAATACTTAGCTTGTGGATTAGTATTTTTCTTGCTATATGTGTTTACGTGTGAATGAAAAAAATTAATAGATATAGTAATAAATAATATTTTCAATGATATGAATGCTAAGTTTACTATACATAATAAGTTTCACTTATATTTTGGACAGGCTATGTATTTTTGGACATTTTGAAAAAGTCTTTGCTTGATTTATTAGGCGGAGTATTGTCTGCGGCGGACACCACTTACCATGTCCACGTATGATGTGACAATGTCACGTCAATATACGAGTCATTATTATTTTTACTATTTAATTATTTTTTAATTATTATTTTGTATTAAATAATATTAAATTATATTTTAATTAATGAACTCTAGTCAAAAAATAGAATTAATAAACTTTTTATTAAAAATTTAATATTTACCTATTAAATATGCCACCTCATTCATATACATATAAACCTCGTTCGCCATGCACGAGTGAGCGTCAATTGGCATCTCACAAGGATTAGTTGGTAATTTGCTCATCCAAGTTGTTTCGTGTAAGTTTCCCTTTAAATTTAGTTGATGACGAGCATACCTATAAATTTCACCCACATCAATATTCATATTTGCTATCAATTAAAATAAAATCTTCAAATAAAATATCTTGAATATAATTTATTTTGTTTATTTTGTGTTAATAGACTAAACTAGTCATTCTTTTATTACAAACACATAACCATTAAAATGAAAAAATAAAATACTAATCATATTTTATATTAAATGTCAAAAAAAACTACCATAATCCATATTTGACAGCCTCCCCTGTCTACTTACTCTCTCTCTCCTCTTTTCCACATTTTATTTCATCTCCTCTTTAGTCATATGCAAAACTATTTATATTTTCTTATTAAAATAAAAAAAAGGCACTAGTGCTCCAAATGCATCGTCTCAAACGTCATTAATGCGTCCTTCCATTTTTTTCCCGCTGTCATGAGGGAGTCACGACTCACGAGTCCGATGGACTTTTGTATTAATTAGAATCTTATATTATCTTGAACATCAATGTCGTACTCCTCTAGTCCTCTCTACAGATTTTTTAATCAAATGATGCTTTCAAATATGAATTTAATTTGGTTGTAATTGTTAAGTAAATTAGATAGGCGGATGTTTAGGGTTTATTTGGTAGAGTATAATATATGATTGAGAATTAATTTCTACATTTTATTTTTATAATAATTAAAAGTTAATTAATTAGAGATTGGATAATTTAAGTAGTAGGTGGCTAGATTTATCAATTTTTATACGTGTGACTATTATTTGAGTTAATTATAACCAAATGGCTATTATAAAAGTTGAGCCATTCATTTTTCTAAAAAAAAGTAAATTTTATATATACTACTCAATACTTAATTTCAAGTAGCATACAACTAAAGAATTTTCATCTTAGAAGCTTTTCAAGAATAAATTTTAAAAAAAGATCAATTGATTTATCAACTTATTAAACGGAGTCTAATCGATTTATTTGACATAAAAAATGTAATAAGTTGAGCTATTTCCATCGAAAATATTATAATTCGTGTGCAATTCAAAAATTATTTATAACAATTTAGTAGAAGCAAAAGTTTTTATACTCAGAGTATAGGAAAACTTCTAACTATTTTATAAAAATGACAAATTTATAGTGTATCTTTCTATATACTCTCCCGTCCCAATAAACATGACACAAAACTTTTGGGCACGATTATTAAAGAGAGTGTATAAAGTAGTGTAAGAGTAATAAATGTGGTAGAGTCCACACCTTTTTAAAATGATAACTTTTACTATTTTAAGAATGTGTCAAACTTAATGAGACATATAAATAAGAGAATTGTGACAAGTTTAGTGTGACGGATGAAGTATTATTTTTAAAGTGAGATGAGAGAATATATCTTTAGTGATAATAGGTAAAACTACCCATTTTGCAAAATATGCATGTACAAAATAACCAAAACCTCAATGTACATGTAGAAATTACCCAATTTTAATAAAAAATGTAAGATTCTCTTACACATTTTATTAAAAGCAACAAATGTTGGTAGATATGGATTGATGATTTATTCATTATTGACTCATAATTTGTTTGGTTTGAAGCTCGATCCCAACTCATTTTATCCACCAACTCATTTTATCTCTCAAATATACCAAGACACACTTCGGTTTCAAACTCGATCTCAACCATTTGGAGATATTTTCGCCAAAACATCAGGTATTCACTCATTAATCTGTATTTTGTTCGGTAGAAATAGGAAACCGGTGGTACAAGAACAACCACCAGTGGTGTGATAACCACCGGTTGTCATGTCAAATAGGTGGAAACAATGTTTCCACCTATTAAACAGGACAACCGGTCGCACAACCTCAACCACCGGTGGTTGCCCTTTTTTGGCATCCTGCGGCCGGTTGTCATTGATTTAGGTATAAAAGCATGTTTCAAACCTAAATCAACGACAATCGGTTGAAAATTAGCCACCACCGGTTGAAAATATGCGTTTTAGGGTTTTTACAAGTATTTTAATATCTGTAGTTGCTAAGTTGTTATACATTTTGATGCAGATGGAGGAATACATGTACGTGAATGTGAAAATTGGGGGATCTTGGGTCGGGTGTACTTACACGGATGGTGAGGAGAGGATAGCACCCCTACCGATGAATAACATCACAATCTCATGTTTGAGAGGCTGCATTGAATACATGTGGAGTTCACTTGGCACACAATACGAGATCTCCTATCTGTCGAGAACGAGAAATGGTCGGCTTATTAAATTTCGAATGACCACCGATCAAGAACTCCAAGTTCTGTATATGTTGATTTGGTACTGTCATCTTATGATATAGGCGGGACATCGCGCAATATTGAGTGAATGGATGATCTCGACGACATCAGAAGGGTTGCGACATCTTTTGAATGGTTTCACGATCCAACTGAAATTCCTGATCTGAACACATGTCCAGATGAATATGGTAAAGTTGATGATGATGATGATGATGATGATGATGATTATGTTGCTTCTGAAGGGATTTTCGAGCGTTCTTCCTCAGATTCCGAAGAAGAACAATACGCTGCTATGAACAGTGCTACATTTTCCGAATTCGCAGCATGGATGCACGAGGCAGGAGGTATGAGAAGAGTCCTTGAGATGATGTATTCGGATGTCGATGGTGATGTCAAATACAACCCTAATACAGAAGGTTGTTTAAGAAATTGGATTGTTCCAATGATCCCTCCTAGTGCCCTGACATCGACATCTGACGTGCTCATCGAAGAAAACCCAACACTTGAAGAATTAGCTGAGGGGTCGATCTACAATGACAAGGAAGACTTGAGTATTGCTGTTGGATTGTGGAACCTGGAGAGACGAGCAGAGTACCGAGTCATTAGATCAGACACATACCGACTGCACTGGGTATGTAAATTGTCTTCAGACTGCTCATTCCTGTTGCGTGCACATTGTCATGGGGGTATGTGGGCCGTATCCGAGTTCTGCGATCAGCACACATGTTGGATGACATAGCTAATATTGCTCCCATAAAGGTTCACTCGAAGGTGATAAGTGTCTTTTTTGCAAATAAGATGCGCACTGCAAATGAGATCATTAGGCCGAAGGCTATTCAAGAGGAGCTTAGGAGGTGTTTCGGCATAGATGTCAGTTACGATGTTGAGCTCAGAGGTAGGAATCAAGCTCTGGAGACGATTTACGACAAGTATCAGGAATCATTTCAATTATTGCCTGGGTATCTACATATGCTGAAAGTGATGAATCAAGGTACGATAACTGATCTCGATGTCGGTCCGGACGGTAGATTCAGACATTTATTTGTAGCTCTTGGAGCTTGTAGAGCCGTGTTTGCTCTGTGCATGAGGCATGTGATAGTCGTCGATGGCACTCACCTTAAGGGGAAGAACAATGGCATCTTATTCGTTGCAGTAACGAAGGTTTCAAATGAGCATGTGTTCCCATTGGCCTTTGGGATTGGACCGACAGAGAATCACGAATCTTGGTTATGGTTTCTTACCAGAGTCAGGAGCGCTTATGGTAGCACGCCGAACATTTTGAGGAGGTTATGGTTTCTTGGTTATGGTTTAACATGCATTTTAAAATTCTCCTATATGCCTCTTGCGTGGGTTCGAATCCCACTTTCCACATTTTGCTTTTTTTTTTCACTTTTTAATTGTTTTAGACATTTTAATTGTTTTTTTATTCACTTTTTAAATGTTTTAGTACTACTATTTATTAATATTAGTTGATTAATTAGAAAACATACATTTATAATAATAGTTAGAACTATTGATCAACATATAAAAAAAAATTAAAAGTGCATTAATTTTCCAAAATGCTATACGTTTGAAATGTCACAAAGACTAAAAATATGTGCAGCTAAAACTTTACGATACAATTTAACATGTCTATTGCCCCACACGACCGTTGGGAATCCACTGATAAGTTGCTCAACGGTCATGCAAGCCATTGGACCGCAACTGTGACTATCTGTCTGATAGAATAGTCGAACTTCTTCAGCAAGCTTCCATGTGAACGGCTCGTCAGTAACGGCGACATTCTGCCTGTTCTTCATATAATATCCAGAAAACTTCATCACAATTGGAAGACCATAATACAGTGGCCTCAATGCTCTGATCCGAGAATTTTGAACTTCTTGACTAATATTCCGAATATTAGAGGCGTACAACGTCAATGTACGACTCGACAAATTAGCAACCACAACAACAAAGAGATGTTGAACACATATAGGAAAAATCACCTGAAATAATAAAACTTGCATATTATACATATAAATTAAAAAATATAAACATGCATATTACATATGTAAATATAAAAAATATACATATTAATAATTAAATAAATTAAATAAACATGCATATTAAATTAATATAAACATGCATATTAAATTAATATAAACATGCATATTAAATTAAATAAACATGCATATACTACATATTCATAATTAAATAAATTAAATAAACATGCATATTAAATTAATATAAACATGCATATACTACATATTCATAATTAAATAAATTAAATAAACATGCATATACTACATATTCATAATTAAATAAATTACATAAACATGCATATTAAATTAATATAAACATGCATATTAAATTAAATAAACATTCATATACTACATATTCATAATTAAATAAATTAAATAAATTAAAAATTAGAAAACATAGTTTTGTCGCGTTCCACCACTCTATACACGTAGATCCCGATCTTTTCCCATGAATGACCTCCAACAACCCAATGGTTGGCATCCATTTGAGGGATATGTAACTCTCGACCAAAAATCATCGCTCGAATTGGATCCCTTTTTTCGTCATATCCGCGAGGTAATCGTCATACTCACGCTCCATTTTCGTCTACAAAATCAATGTTATTTAGTTAATAACATACAAATAATAAAATTAGTAATATTCAAATATTAATAAGTTAATAACTTACAAAATAATCGGTGTTGCAAATGACGGTTCTCCCCTTCATTTGATCGGGATAAACGTGGTCTCCCCAAATCAATCTCGACCAAAGTGCCATCATATACAGGTCGACCGTCTGTAAAAAATGAATTATAGAAAATTAAGCCAAAAAGTAATAATGTCAAATAAAACTCGACTTTATATGTTATTTACCTCTAAATAGTATTCATGCTTGACGTCCATAATCTCTTTGAACCATCCAACAGTCAAAGGATACCCAGTCTCGATGGTATTCACTGAATTATTCCGTGACATCTTTATAAAGCGTTTGAATATTTGAACTGTCTCGTCGTCTGGATAAACAGGCTCATGTGGAGGCTCGTATTGAAGTTCTTCTACAAAGAACTCCTCCAAGGGCACAAAATCACTATCAATGTGCCCCATCGAGGGTAACTTTAAATTAATAACGTAAAATTAGAAATCTAAAATTGAACATGATAAAATAATAATAAATTAAAGTGAAAACACAATAAACTTACCTGTCCGAGTTGAAAAGAAGATGTGGAACCCCGCATCGTCACATATGGAGCATCGATCATCTCGCTCGGCATCGACGAGCTAGCATACTGCACGTCGGGAAACGGCATCGCCGATGGATCGTGGGAGCTCGACGGCGCACATGATACTCCGGACTGGAGAATATCTAATCTGAATGCTCGAGCCAAGTCCTCGGTAGCTGAAGTGTAGACCGAACCTGAGCTAGGGGGTATGACAGCATCTGTGTATATCGGCTCGGGCATCTGTCCGGAGAAGCCACCGCTGTAGTATGGAAACTGCTCCGGGTACGACCCTGTCGCCTCGGCTATCGTGGGAAGCTGCTCAGGGAACGTGGAAGATGGTCGAGCCGAGTCATCAGCAACTTCAGCATAGGATGGACGAGCCGAGTCAGTAATCGGCGGGCTACGTCTCCGAGTATCTACGACCGGTGAACTTCGTCGTGACGTGCCACACATCATCTTCTCGACCAAACCCGTCATCCACTTCTTCATCTAGTCGAACCGGGAATTGATATTCCTCTCGATCTGGTCCATACGGGTATCAATGTGTGTGTGTGCAACCGCCTCTCTAATGCGGTGAGATAGAACCGTCTAATGCGTCCCACATCATCGGTGGAACGTCTCGATGCAGGAGGACCTCCACTGCTGCTGGAAGATGAATCAGTGGGAGGCAGTCGGGCACGCTTCCCCCTGTCCAGACAACGTCGAGGTGGTCTCTCTGCCGGCTCGCTTGGCTCGCTCGGCTGGAGTATCTTCTCAACCACTGAAGGTCCCGATCTCCATGTAGATCGAGTACCGTGAACCTCCTCGATCACATCCGGTTGTGCCCGCTGTCTAGCACGACGTACCTCGACCGGATTCCTCGCAGTAAGACTCGTTAGTGGAGCATACTGCACCGAGATCGGATTCGGGCACTGGACAGACAGTACCCATGGTAGATCTCTCTCGTTCTCCTCAAGATCTAGGTTAGTCATATCATAAACCTGCATCAAACACGAGCATTGTAAGAAGATTAATTAACAAATAACAATATCAAATATAAATTAATACGAATCTAATTATTAAATTACCTCCACCGGGTCATAAATATAAATTAATACGAATCTAATTATCAAATATAAATAACAAATAACAATATTCCTCGCGATCCGGAACAGTCGTACGCAGCTCGGGTCATAGGGGGCGGTACTATCAAAATTCGACGGCCCGAATCTCAAACCCGTGATCAAGGCGATGTCCCGCACCGTGTACTGCACATCAGACCCGTTGATGTGGAACCAAATGCCCCGCACCGACCAGATAGCGCGACAAGCGAGGCTATGTATCGCCTGTGAAGACAACGTGCCCGGTGTCCAGCCAATAAAATGGCCAAACGGCTCGTTCCGAAACCTCTCGAGCAGCTCATGGTCCCCGACCTCTATAAGTGTGTCCTTGACAATCTCTAACAGGCCAACCCTGTAGTATGTGTTCACCTGTGATACCCGATTCACTAATTCGGGCCGACGGTACCACGGACACTTCGATTCCTACAAAATTTAAATATTTAATTAGACATGACACACATTATTGAAAATAAAAATAATAATAAACAGATTAATCAAACAACCGGTGGCTAATTATGAACGGAGAGCATCCACCGGTGGTTGAGCCTAACCACCGGTGGATGCTCTCCGGTCATAATTAGCCACCAGTTGGCACATATAAACACTCAGTATATATTTTCCTATCTAAAAGTCTTACAACCGGTGGCACAAGTGTGCTAAAATGCATTCACCGGTGGCGTGCTATCACCGCCGGTGGATGGAGTTGTGCCACCGGTTGTGGCATAAACTTGACGTAAATATGATTTCAAACTATATTATGTAAACAACGGATGTAAATATTCAACTTAGAACATACATACGTTAAAACAGTTCGTATATTGGGGAAAAAAAAAAGAGATTTTCACGTAGGTTTCATGATATTGTAGATGCATTATTTTTCAACAAGTTGGAATGAATTGCGGTGAGGATTACCTGAATATGTTGAGAAATTTCGTCATCGGAGTTGACCATTGGAGCTTCGGAGGTGCTGTGCACAGGAGGGAGCCCGCCGGTGGTTGTTCTTCACGGTGATGTTCTTCCACCGGTGGTGAATGCAGTGTGGAGAGTAGAGGAATGAGGATAGGCTAGGAATGGGGCTGCGTGGAACAATTGGTGGTGGAGAGGGCGGTGGAGAGGGCTGCTTCTTGAGGTGAGTCCACCGGTGGTCGACGAAAGAAAAGAGGAAGAAGAAGAAGAGAGGTGAGAGAAAATTGATGGTAGGGTTTAATTCTCCAACAACCAATTCAAGTGGGTCCCAGTGATGAGAGAAATTGTGTGTACCGTTAAAAGTAGCGTTGAATTTTATGAAAAAGAGAGACAAATTTTGACCACTTTTAATAAAGTGGATATTTTATACATGATACTTTTAAGTTCTGGTTATATTTAAAATATAGATTTTAGGTTTTGAGTAATTTTAATTTTTACCTATATCTTTATGTATATTGTTTTTAAATAGAATTATATATGTGAGGTTAATGATGAGAAATTCAACTGATGTTTCACAATGGCCAAACGTTATAATGATGACTAAAAAAGAATGAAATGGGTAAGTGATAACTATAAAAAATGTAAGTAAAAGAAAGTCACGTGATTCAAAATGTCATAACCTTTTTGACCGAATACGGGTAAAAAGAGTTCTACTTTTTTTTTTTGTCAGCAGAGTAAAAATTGAGATCTTACAAACATTCAAGACTGGATAGCTCAAAAATCTTTTAACAATAACTACGAATTACGATTATGAATGAAATTAGTTTAATATATTAAATAGATGACCTCTAAACAATCACGTTTTGACAAATTAAAACAAACTAGGATTGAATTAATCCTAATTACAAAAATTGCAAACGCAGAAGGCAAAAATAATAAAGAACTCGTGTACAAAATATCGTTGCTAAAATTACGAAAGTTGCAAACCCACAAAAAAAATATAAGCATTAATGCTCTTGTGTCAAAACTAACAACTAAAGCTCCATTTGGTACACTAGATAAGGGGGTTGGGCAGAAATAATCAAAGCTCATCTTCCATTTGGTAGCATTTGTGCATTTCTCCTGGCCCGCTACTATAAACTTGGGCCCGAAAAATTTGGTAGGATATGCAAGGATTACAATCTAATGGGGGAGGTGGTATTATTTTCACCCTGGTGGAACAGTGAATGAAGGGATTAAATTTCATGACCAAAATACCCTTTCCTCTTTCTGCTCATATCATTTTATCGCTACACAGAAGGAGTGGGACGAAGCGATTTCTAACCCGCTCCCAGGTGACAAAATCGACTAGCTTCCTCACCATTTTTCCAGTTGAAAATGAACAAAGCACCGCCTCTTCTTCTTCTTCTCCGGCGAAAACTCGTCGTCGGAGCCAACTCCTTCCCCATTCACTCTCCATCAATCTTTTATTTTCCTTTTTCTTCACCATTTTTCCAGCTGAAAATGAACAAAGCATCACCTCTTCCTCTTCTTCTCCGGCAAAAACTCGTCGTCGGAGCCAACTCCTTCCCCATTTACTCGAGTCTCTCTTGATTTTCTCTCTATTAAAAAATCTAGATTTTAATTTTTCTTCTTCTGAAACTTTCCGGCCATGCTCTTCTACTTCAACGAATTAATCCCCATTACAGAATCCTCCTTTCTTTATTTCACCATCTTATCTCCTAAAAAATTCGAATCTGGTTTCTAGGTTAAATCTCGCCCATCAAACACTGAAATTTGTGAGATTCCTCGTTTTAGAGCGAGGATTAGAGCACTTATTTTTCCTGTCAGAGATATCCAAAGTGAGAGATCTATGTCACTCCCTCTTGTAAAATCATGTTTCACACTTTAAAATCAAGTCAGAGATCTCCAAGTCCAGGGATCTCTGAACTTCTACTCGTAAAATAATTTTTTTGTTCAAATCAATATTTTACCAGATGAGGGCATTTTCAGGTTTTCATGATGTTTTAAGGGACAAAATTGTATTTTTGCTGTTTAAACAAGACTATAATGAGGTGAACCAAATGCAATACAATTTTAATCTCAATCATTTTCTTGTATACCAAATGCCTATCTTTATAAAAGTTAACTACCCATTTCCCAACACACCTTATTATTTTTATCCTATCCACTCATATCTCATCCTTCCTACCAAATGGACCCTAAGAATCAATGCAACAACAACACAAATAACCAACTCTCAAAACACGATCCAAAAGCTTATCAATGGGTGGGTAAAATTCGGACCGAAATCATTAAATTAGTTACGATTCTAGAATCAGAATCAGACTATTGAATACCGGATCCGGACCCGGATTGTAAATTAAAATATTAATGGTTTCGGTCCGGAAGAATATCCATGGGTATTATTAGGTATGAGTTACCCATGAGTCTTGCTATGTTTTATTTATATAATTATTTTAGTCACCAATTCGTTAAAACGAATCTGGATTCTAAATAAATTAATTAAATATAAAATATTGAATAATGAAACTTCACTCTTATTTTATTTAACCATTAATAAAAAATCACTTAAATATCATAATTATTTTATGACTTATATGTGTTTATTTTTTGGGTACATTTATTATTAAATTAGGACGTATAGAGTGTTCGTCTACGAGCAATGATGTAACACGAGATATTATAAAATATTCTCTCTGTCCCAACTAGCTTGGGGTACTTCTTTTCGGTACGAGAATTAATGAGTTAAATAGTGTATGTTGAGTGTATGTTTAAAGTATAAAATGATGATAAAAATATATATTATTTAAATTTGTGTGTGTAATAAAGATTTCATAAAAAGGAAATGACTCAAGGTAGTTGGGACGGCTCGAAAAGGAATACGACTCAAGCTAGTTGAGACGGAGGAGTATTAATTTTTAAGATAAAAAAAATTGAAGAAAAAAAAAAGAAAAAAAATTGGAAAAAAAATGATCGGGCCGGACGGGACTAGAACCGGAACCATACCTTATGGGTCGGGTCGGGTCTGGACCGACCATGAGCAGGTTTGTACGGGTCTAGAATCGGAACCGAAATCATAACTTTAAAATGAACGAGTTTTGACCGATTTCGGTTCCGGTCCGGATAAAACCAATCCATTGACAAACCTAGATGCAATAGTGATGCATTAACTAGAAGCTCATTAGTCATCCTTGTATAGTGTTGTTTCTGTTATTGAGTGATTGTTTAAATATATTCTATTCGTCCCACTAAAATGTTCTAATTTAATCAAATTTGTGAGATCTTTTTAGTCAAACTATGTCATTGTTAGTGAGACATAGGAAGTAATTAGTTTTATTTGGAGTTCAACTGTAATTTATGTCCATTTATCGATTCACATGATAATAGTTTAAAATTATGTTGTGTTATCTTTAACATAAATTTATCACTAAAAAATGAGGTAAATATTATAATTATTATTTAAATTCTTTTTTTTATTCATTTCTCATATTTAAATATAATTTCACTATTTTTTCTTCTTTCATTAAATTTTAATGAGTGATATTATCACTCTAAATTTAAACTGATAATATCATTTATTCTTAAAATGTGATGGATAGAGAAAAAAATAGTGAAATTATAATTTATACGAGAGGGAACTATAAAAATGTGGAGTATTTAGTTTAAATCAATATAAAGTCGAGATGAATATTTGAACATATATATATATTCTAAATGATAAGTGATACTGACATAGTGAAGGGTATCGTCAGAACAAAGTTAACCGACATCCCCATACATGAATTTATCAAGTTCTAATTTATCTTTATTTCAGACAAGGATATGTATTTCAATTCCCTCACAAAACTAACCACACACGCACTGACACACGTTACACGTATATATACATACATAAGTAAATATCACAATCTTGCATTATATATACACACAACACTCGCTCACTACACAAAATATCGTCCCCACACCCACACACCAACACCACAGCTAACACAAATATCCCCACCAAACGACGTCGCACCGGAACTTAGCGCCATGAACGGAGTCGAATTGGTGGCGAGTTGGTTCACGCCCACCGTTCTCTTCTGCGTCATGAACCTCATGATCGGCACCATTTTCTTCAGATCCGGCGCCAAATCCTCCACCGCTAATAAGCACCAAAACAACCACCAACACTCGCCGCCGCAGCAGCACTACCACCAGCAGCAGTTCGATCGAGCTCCGTCGTTTTTTGAACGGGTGAAGTCGTTCAATATGTCCAGATCCGAGATCCAGCAAACCGACCCGGCCCACCACGCCGTCGCCCCAGCGGAAGAAAATACGGCGGTGGCGGTACAGGCTGAGGAGATCCGCCGCGAGACAAAAGAGCCTCACCACAACGTGGCAAGAACGGTGACGAAAGCGGCGCCGGAGTCTCAGGAAGAGGAGATTCGCGGCGAGAGCCAAGAGCCTCACCACGTGGTGATAAGGACGAAGTCCGATGCGGTGACGAAGGCGGCGCCGGCGCTGAGGATCTTGAAGAAGTCGGCGAGCGAGAGGGTGCTGACATGGAAAGAGGAGGAGGAGGAGGAGGAGGAGGAGAGGCGTTGGCCGGAGACGGCGAGGGCGAGGCCATCGGGTGACGGTGAGGTGGATGGGAAAGCAGATGATTTCATCATCAAGTTTAGGCAGCAGCTCAAGTTGCAGAGAATGGACTCCATTGTCAGATATAATGATACGATCGATAGAGGGTCGGGGGAGTGGAGATGATACTTCACTTTACAATTTTACCCTCCGATCGCAGGAAAGCCATATTTCTGTGTTGTGTATGTCCTGTTGTGGAATGGTAAATTTGTCATTTACGTCGAGGCAATGAGTCCACAACTCGAACTTGTTAGGAAGAAATTGAATTTGATTTGTTCTTCATATGAATGAATGGTTAATATTTGTTAAATTAAGCTACTCTAATTTCCGCTTACTATTTATTGGAATACTTCCATTTTTTAATTTTATTTCGGTGTAAATAGTGAACGTTAAAATAGATGATGAAATGCAATGAGATCTTTTCTTTTGTTTGAAAAGCCAAATAGCTTTTAATTATATAATATATAATCTAAATAATTAATACTGGGCAGTTAGATATGAAATTTAAATGGTGTTTGACTACTTTGATGATGAGAAGATAAATGACACCTTCTGAAAACTACATTTGAGCTAATTCACTAAGAAAATTGATCTCATCGATCCAAATGAAAAGGTTTTTATCTCATTTATTATTTTAAATGGTTATCAAACTTTTTCATGTTGCTAAAGCGTCAGCTCGGTTTTGATGATGCTTGCAAAATCATTATAGTGTTGAGATATTGATTTATTCTGTGTGCATATTCATGGCTACATGATGTTTAAGATTTATAGTTTAGTGTCTAGCATAGTTAGATTTAACAGAAGACAAAATGTAAAAGGATCGGATCGATGAAAAATAGATCGTATCTATAGGTAGTCTTCTGTATTCTTCATAGTAGGTCAACTAACATGTAAAGACCAGTTAATGATATAATAACTGAGTCTATAGAGCTGGAACTTATTATGTTTACGAACTAGAGTATATGATTAATCTGTAAGGACAGATCGTGAGTCACGATCTGTACCATATGATCATGCTATTGTTAAAGGTTAAACCAAAATGTAAAGGAAGAATGTAAGTAACAATATGTTTATAGGACTTAATCTAAATATGTATCTAGACTTAGCTTTAGGAGCATCACAACAAAGAAGATTCTCAGTCCAAGAGAACATATGATCAACACAGAACGTGAGTGATGCACAATAACCTCATTACTTAGAAGATGAGATCGCCTTACAGAAGACCAGAGGACAGAAAGAGAACTGAACGCTGTGTGTAAGAAGTTGATCTAGATTGTGAAGATATTAAGATCTGTATTAAGATCTATCTATAAGAGATCAACTTAGACTTAATTTCGAAGTCTTAGTTAATATACAAATCACAATGTAAAGGAACAGAACGTGGGTCTTAGCAACGGTCCTATCAGACTGTACTACACTTAGAATAGTTTAGATGTTGTATTGTAACGAAGCAGAAAATAAGTTATATTCTGTATCTATGGAGCATCAAATATAGACTAGTATTGGAGGACTTTCAAGAAAGAATGAAGGAGTCATTCTGTATACGACACAGAACGTAGGAAACGTTCTGTCCAGATAGTCTATCTATCAAGAAGTTGATCGAAAAGTATCAATCTGTTTAGACAGATTGATCAGCAGAATGTGAGGAGACAACTCAAGACTTATCAAAGATATTATTTAGTGTGTTTTGTTGCGTTTTTGCTCATTGTGTTGTCGTGTCTAGGTCTTAGTTTTGATATTTTCGTATTGATTTTAGTTTGTTTTATGCCAGGTATTGTTTGGTTATATTTGTTGTAGTGAAAAAGGATGATTTGGGCTAAGATTTGTGCGGAAGAGGCTATTGGAGCAAAGCCGGGCGAGGAAGAGGCGAGACAAGTATGGCACGAGAAGGAGACGAGCACAAAGTGGAGCCAACCGTGCAGCCAGTGATCACTAGGTATCCCAGCGATCGCTGGGCTGCAGATGAAGTAGAGTGCAGAATGGTGTAGCCAGCGATGGCTGGGCCTGCTTCAACAAAGAGACAGAGAGCTATGGCCAGCGACCGCTGGCAGGCGGTTATGGATGAGACATTAAGTAGTATTGGGTGTCATTTTCATAATAAAAAAAAACCCCCATGTAACTTAAACACAATTCTCTCACACTCTATTTTACTGCTTTTCTAGTTTAGGATTAGAGAATTCCAATGGATTGAAGTGGATTCCGACTTTGGATTCTTACGTTTCAATTAGTAAGCTTCCTTTCTATGGTTTCCTTTTGTGGTTCTACCATATGTATCATGTTTGGTTAGATCCTACTAGGATTGGATGTTTATGTGCTTGTTTGATGTTTGATTGATGTATGCTCGTTGATTAACTTGTTTTGTATGGAATTTAGTGCTTGATCACCATTGAATTTATTCTTAATCGAAAACATAGGAATAATAGTTTATACGAGGTTAAGTAATTATTAGAGGTGTGAACTGTATACGAAAGTAAAGATCACGGCTTAGTGTATTAATACGAAAGTAATTTGCTAAGCAACCTCTCGTGTTCCTAATCGAGTATGAATGCATGATCAATTAGATATTGAATAGGAAGTTGAGCATCTGATCCTAAAGCTTCAACCCGTTGATATTCGTTTTAGCTGCTTTTGATCTTTATTTATTGTTGTTACGTCTTATGGTCATAGTATGTTTATGATTTCATCTTTTGCATTATAGTACTAGCACTTAATAGCCCTGCATTGTCTTCCTTTGAGATACGACATTCGGGTCGACTAAGTCGTGTTATAACTACTTAAGATTCATTTTGGTCGAACAAAATTTGGCGCCGTTGCGGGGGAAGGCTATAAGCATATTCGTTGTTAGTAATTTTGTGTTTGTTTGTGTTGTGTTCGTTTTGTGTTCTTGTTTGTGTTAGTGTTTGTTTTGTTTCGTGATTGTGTTTACTTTTCTTTTTGTTAGGAGGTTCCAACCACAAGTTGCATTTGACCTCTCTTTTGTGGTGTTAGGTAGTGTATACACGGGCGTCGAAGTTTGAACAAGAGATTGACACCCGTGCTTGTCAATGAAATCAGGCATCCTGGAAGAGGAGGTTGAAAACGGGAACGCGTTGGAGTTGGGATACCAGTTTGATCACTCGGAAAACACTCCTCTACAAGATTCCGACACTGATTGGAGTGAAGCAAGTTCAAGAACAGTAATGGCTGCAAGACAGATGCATGATTTGGCTAGGCCAGTCATTGGAGCTGCTGTATCGCTCATTGTGCTGGGGCAAGCAGCAAGGATTTATGAGCTGAAGAGCATCCACTTCAACTAGCTTCCCTCCTTCTATGGAATGCCGGCTGAAGATGCATTGAACTTCATTAGGGAGTTCTATGCAATAGTTCAAACTTTCCCCCTTGGAGTCAAGAAGATCAGCTAAAGATGCGCTGTTTTCCCTACACACTGAAGGATAGAGCCAAGACTTGGTTCATGTCGTTGGCTACCAATTTACTTTAGAATTGGAATTAAGTTTCCGAGAAATTCATGTCTAAGTGGTATCCTAACCAAAAGACGCAGGAGGTGAGGTCGCAGCTGGTGACCTTTACACAGATGGATGGTGAGCTTCTTCACGAGGCTTGGGAAAGGTTTAAGGGCTTACAGATGCAGTGCCCCCACCACAACTTATCTCCGGAGCTACTCTACCAGTTCTTCTATGAGAGTCTCCACCAGAATTTCCAATATATGGTGGACAATGTAGCTGGAGGAGATATCGGGGCAAGAACTACAGAGGAGCTAAGATAAATCTTCGAGAGTATGGCTATAAACTCTCAACAAAAGAGCTCTCGAGGTCCGAAGAAGAAGGTGAATGAAGCAACCTCGAGCAATGATATGGTGAGACAGTTGGCGGAGCTCACTAGACAAGTTCAGGCCATCCGGACTGCGGATGAGCAACCAAGGAAGGCTATTGCTAATGAGACGTGCGGGATCTGTGGAGAGTCTGGGCATGGTGCAAATACGTGTGCACATGGAGTTGATTCCGGGGTGGAATATGAGGAGCAAGTGAATGCTCTTCAAGGATTTCAACCAAGGCCCAAGTTCGATCCTTATTTAAACTCTTACAATCTCGGATACCATTATCATTCCAATCTCTCATGGAGGCAATTGGTTCCACAAGGGCAACAAATGCAACCTCAACAAGGCTTTCAGCAGTTTGCACCACCACCAAAGCAACAACCCCACACTTTTCAAAAGGTTTCGGTGGAAGAGACCTTGAATAAGTTGGTAGAGGTGCATAATAAGAGGTTTGAAACGATTGAGGCTTCGATGAGGAGAATCGAATTGCAAATTGGCCAGCTAGCTGAGACCATTGGAGATTTCGTGCAGAGCAGAAGGAAGGACAAGCTTCTTAGCCAAGCTAAGTGAAAATGTTTGGAAGGTGTCGAGCTCACGACATTAAATGAACGCATCGTGGGATGCAACCCACGTTTTATTTCTTGCTTTTGTTGTTCTTATGTTTGTTTGCTTGTTGTTGTGTGTTGAGAATCTTATGATGGAGTTACATAGTTTAGGGTATTACTGAAGGAACGAAGAAGTCGAAAGGATGATGGAACGAACAACTTGGGTGTGGGAGCCGAAGGCGGCATAAATCTTCAGCCAGCGATCGCTAGGTATCCAGCGGTCACTGGGGTGAAGTAAATCGAGGGTCAGAAAGCTACACCCAGAGATCGCTGGGATGCATGTAGAGACGAGGACAGAGAGCAGACCCCAGCGATCGCTGGGAACCCAGCGGTCGCTCGGTCTGCAATTCCAGTGGGTTTTTAACTCCAGCGACCTATTTCCTCTTTACTTAACATACTTTCTCTTCTCTTTTTCCCTCCAAAAATGAAAACCTTACCACCAAATCCTCCAATTCCTCCATTTTTCTCCCAAATCTCCCCTTCAAATTCCCAAATCCTCCTTACCCATATCATTCTCTACACTTTCATCCAAAATTTTTCCAATTTCATCCATTAAATCCCTAAACCCAATTTCTCCATTCCTACTCAAATTTACTCATCTATTACCACAAATCCTTACTTCCTTCACCCCTAAACTACTCTAACCCTCAAAAATGTCAAAGAAGACGAAGAGGTCGCATGATTATGAGGTTGCAGCCGAGGAGGCTGACCAACCCGAGGTGAACATTCAAAGGCTCTTTCCAAATAGAAAATTCCCCATTTACAACCATGATGAAGGTGATATCTTTGATCGTTTATATGAATTTCCTTTTAATCTTAGTCACCATTTTGATTGGGAATTGCTTGCTCGACTTAATGTTCGTTGTCGACTCCGTACTTATTTGTGCACTTTAGGCTTGTTGAAGTTAACTGATAGCGGTCCTTTAGAAGGGTATACTGATTTGTCATTCGAGTTTCTTGCATCTTTTCAATTGTATGATGACTATAACTTTTTTAACTTTCGACTGCTTGAGAATAAGTTTCGTGTGTCTCGTACTGATATATAGCTTTACATCTCTGTTTGGTTCCCTTGAATTATAAAAAAATGATATGAATAAAGAGTTTTTAACTCTTCAAAAAAAAAAAAAAACAAAAAAACAAAAACAAATAATAAACGTTAAAAGGGCGTAAATGAGTGAGACAAGTCGAGTCCGTAGGTTCTACTCTACTTATCATAGATAATGAGTATGAGAAACCACATCGGGCACTCAATGTGATCCATTGAGTTTAGACCCGATGATTACACCCTTATACGGGCTTGCTTGTTTTACTTAAAAAATTTAGGGGAACCGGATGTGTGGATAATAGGGAGATGTGAGATGTGTGTATATCGTGATTATATGTGTATTGATGAACTTATTCACGGGCAACATTACATCTTAATTGAGTAACCGAATACGGTTGAGAATTGAGTCTTTGAAATGAAGGTATGATTGGTGGCTTGGCTTACATGTTGATTATTGATATGAATTGACACGTTGTGATTGGATTTTGCTTGAGGACAAATAAATGATTAAGTGTGGGGGAGTTGTTTAGTATGTTCTTTTTGCGTTTTTTCTCGTTGTGTTGTCGTGTCTAGGTCTTAGTTTTGATGTTTCCGTATTAATTTTAGTTCGTTTTTACGCCGGTTCTTGTTTGGTTATGTTTGTTGTAGATTGAAGTGAAAAAGGATGATTTGGGCTAAGATTGGTGCGGAAGAGGCCGTTGGAGCAAAGTCGGGCGAGGAAGAGGCGAGACTAGCATGTCACGAGAAGGAGACGAGCACAAAGAGGAGCCAGCCGTGCAGCCAACGATCGCTAGGTATCCCAGCAATCGCTGGGCTGCAGATGAAGCGGAGTGCAGAATGGTGCAACCAAAGATCGTTGGGAACCCAAGCAAACATCAAAACATTCAACACAAGAAAACTACAATTATCTAAAAATTAAAAAAAAAAATTTAAAATTTATAACTCAAGCAAATCACTAGAGATTAGAGAATCAAATTAACAACAAATATATGTATAGTCTTGTATTTTTTTAACAAAATAGTTGTATTTAGAAATCCAACCTTGGCAACTCTTATCCTGACTCTAGCCCACCGTGAAAAATCAATTTTCGGCTTCTCCTCATGTAAGAACGACACCAAGATATTTTTTAAAGCTGCTAAGTCTATGGCCTTCAACATACACATTACACACATCATCAACGAAATTAAGACCTAATTAATTTCTATTATCGATCATGGAGGAAGTTGGGAGAAAATTTTGTCGTTAGTGGAATTCACCTACAACATCAACTATCAATTAACCATCATGAATGCACCATATGAAGCACTCTACGGTCAAATGTGTATATCTACTCTCTATTGGGACGACATTGGCGAGAGAAAAACGTTAAGCCCTACAATGATACAAGAAATGGTTGAGGTGATTGAACGCATTAGACAAAGGAAGGGTCAAAGAATCTCAAGATAGACAAAAATCTTATGTTGACAGACTGATGGAGCTCAGTCGTTATCACTCCGGTCAAGATAAATTTATAATATCTACACTTTTCACTAGGTTCCGCTAGTGGCAAGCACATGATCGATCCCACAGGGAGTTGGTGGATTCCTCTCTCAATGTCACAATTTAGGGTTTTGAGTCGGGTCTTGCCTTGGGCAAGAAGTGTAATCAAGCAGAAAGTAAAGTGTTGTAAGAGTAAATAACTGAAAAGAAAACGCTAAGGGAGTTAAATATTAAAGCAATTTGACTTGGGTTAGAATCCTTGAGTCTTGACTTATGTCTTAATCATTGGTGCAAAGTTGTTCGTTGTACTGACATGTCATTGGTTAAAGGCGAGCGTAAGAATGTTGTTTTACTCCTACCACCCAAACGCATCACTTATGCAGCCCCCTTTATAATCGCCACGTAGCCACCTAAGCCTCGCCCAACATACTTTTTCAGCCCATAAGATAAGGGTTATTCACCTCCTTATCCTCCTTGCCCAAGATTACTCCTGAGCTAAGCTTACTCCAGCATACCCAAATAGGCATTCTCGTGGAACACAGCAACCGTGGGCACACCATCTTAGACACCCGCCCCATGGTGTCCCCACCTACATCACCGCACTGATCCTTCTGGCTGGTAAGTAAAGAGTCGCTAACACTTGGAATTTCCAGCTCACAGTTGTAACTTGATCTTGCCCAAGACTGCTACTGGCCAGGACTTGATCAAGTTGTATAAGATTCAGATCTAGCACTTTAGGAACACAACAATACAATTATGTGCGCAGTTAGACCTATCAAGACGTTAATTTGGATTCAATTCATCTTTCTCAAGCCAAGTTTATAAAACTAGCTACTCATACGAAAATTAAAGAATAAGGATGAAATAAACGAAAGCATATTTATATTGAAACACGAAAATAGAGTTGTTACCAAAAGATCTTCTTGCCATGACCAACCCTTGGAAGGCCGAAAGCATTAAACATAAATTAAATAAATTGTTTGCCCGTAGGATTTGTTTCTTCCTCCCCAACACTCGTTAAAATAAAATCCTAGACTAAGGATAAGTGCAGTCGGGCGTCGTCCCTCCCCTCTAATTACGTCATTCTCTGATTCATAGCGTGGGGTTTAAATAGTATCTCCATGGGCTTGGGCTTTTGTGGTAGAAGTGGCTAGGGTTGTGGCGAACTTTCCTTCCCGATCAGATCTTCCATGTAGAAGGAAATATTCTCAATCCTCCCCAAATCGTTGGTGGAAGGAAAGAGAGATATGTTTCCTTTTCCGCGGAAGGAAAGAAATTCGCCGCGCATCCCCACGTCTTGCCCGTTGTCTTCTGTGCTCCTGACTACTTAGTTTGTATCCTTGTCTTGGCCAATGTGCTCCCCTTGTCCCCAGCGGTTGCAGCGTGATTTCCAGCGGTACCTTACCTTGAGCTTTAGATTGCCCAAGATGCTCCATGCATAATCTTGCCTCTTTCTTGAGATGAACTGCAACCTTGACCTGTATTGTTGGGAACCCCATGAATTTATATATGTTTTGATGATGTTCCTCGAAACTACACTTTGATGTTTTGGAAACCAAGTAGTCATTGTCATCTATTAAGGATTATCTTAAGTGTAAAAGAAGTAGATCGTTTTAGTGCACAAATAACGATCTGTATTATTCTAGTTAAAGGTATCCTGGACACAATGATTACTATGATATCAAGTTTCTCTTTTGTAAGTCAGCTAGCTCTTAATATAGGGAGCAGATCGTTTTATGTATTAAATAACGATCTGCTTCCCATATAAGCAGCTCGCTGACACTTGTTTTTGGTTTCTATTTGTAGTTCACATTTCAACAGATCACAAATGTAAAAGTAACTTGAAGTTTTCAAGTTTACTTATATCGATCTGGCTCTCTAGACTAGGTTTAGCCTTGAATAAGAAAGTATAGTTTCTAGAAGATGAGCAGCTCGTCTCTAAATGACTACATCAGCCCGCTGCTCGAGGCCAGCAACAAATTGTTATCAACTCATTGCAAGAGGTAGTGCAGCTCGTTTTAAATACATCTACCCACTGTAATCCCAAGCAACAGATCGTTTACCTCGATAACGATCTGGTCATCTCTACCACATATACAAGAGATCGTTTTATATCAATAACGATATGGTCGTCACATTCAATGAAGAACCAAAGAGATGAAGTTACAACACGAAGGACAGCGAGCTGGTATAACATCAAATTCAAGCTGTTCCTCACAGTAACTACGGTGGACTGCCGACATACCTAAATTTGTCACAAGTCAACCACTCCGTGTATTGTCACATCAACAGTATGGCAATACATTGGGAAAACACGTGAAAGGTGGAAACAACTCTCATGTGGCAGCGCGTGTCTCAACAACCCTGCCATGCATTTAATGCTGCCATTAATGCAATAAGGGAAGGACATCTTCGTCTCCAACGGATAGTTTCTTCATTGAGGCTATATATACCACCTTCACCTCCAGGAACGAGTACGAGAATTCACGATTACAAAGCTCAAACTCTGCTCAAATATCTTCAAATATTCAAACCTCTAAAAGCGCTCTTTCAAGCTCTAGAATTCTCTGAGTGCTTTATTATTCTTTTGAAGATTGTTTCTGGAAATTTGTTGTTTACAAAATCCAAGTTAGGATCTAGTTTTGATCCAAGAGTTGTAAGTTTTAGATTGTAGTTCTTCAATCTAAGAAGTGTAATCTTAAGTTGTTATCTAGTTTTGATAAAACTTAAGGCTCGTACTCAACGAGTAAAATGAAAGGAGACATAGTAAATTTCGATCTAGTTTTGATCGAGCCGTGGATGTAGGGAAAGTTTATCCCGAACCACGTTAAATTCCTTGTGTTTTTCCTTTCTGTTTTACTTTATTATCATATCCTTCATTCTCTTGCATTAACTTGGTTGTGTTAAAGATTGACTAAAGGAAACGTTTTTAACTACAAAGAGCATTAACCACCGAATTCCGCACACAACATTAATCAAGGTTAACTTTCTTAAAGTTAATCTTATTAAGTGTTTCTTTTCACCTAAGATTTATTTGAGCTAAGTTGTTTCTTCTTCACAAGAAGAAACCCTAAGCTAACCTAAGCTATCTTTATTTTTAAAAGTGTGCTTAAGCCTTATACTTAAACTTTGAACAAGAAAACCTAAAAGTTGAATTGGTGTATTCCCCCCCCCCCCCATACACCAATCTAGCTCTTTCGGGACCAACAAATGGTATCAGAGCAGTGGTCCATTTTGACCATTGTTTCTAATTCACAAGAGATTATCTCTGTGTGGTCATCTTGGATAGATCTTGAAAACGTTTTCACAGCATACTGCACGTGCATTCATTTAACCATCTGCCTTGAAGTTATGGAAGGACAAATGATCCGTGCTTGTGAGGATTTCTCCATTGCTGGATATGAAGACTGGAGTTTCAGAATTGAGATGTGTTTACGTGCACAACATATCAAAATGTGGAAGGTCATTACTGATGGACCCATTAAAATTATGAACAAGGGAAGTGCTGAGATAAAGGATGGAACTGGTCCAACTCCTTCACTGGTCATAGTTGAAAAAGAAAAAAACTATTGATGAATACACTGTTGAAGAAAGAAAAGAAGCTGGACTCGATGACTTCGCCAAAGGTCTAATTTCGAGTACAGTAAGAGGCGTGTACTTGGCCAAAATCAGACATCTTCAAACTGCCAAGGAGATGTGGGATGTACTCAAAGAAATCAGTCGTGGATCAGACATCATCCAAGAAAACAAGCTGTCTATTGCTTGTAACAAATTTGAAGAATTCAAAATGAAGTCTGGAGAGACTATAGCTCAAATGAAGAACCGGTTCACTGAAGTGTTGATTGAAATAGCCATCATCGATAAAAACAAGTATTCTCAACGAGAGAAAAACTTGAAAGTCATTCGAGCTCTACCAGCTACTTGGGAAATCTACTCAGCCATGCATCCCATGATGGCAGAGTTTAATTCTCTCACCACTAATTCATTATTTGATTTTGTTGGGAACCCCACAATATATTCTAAGTTTTGATGATGTTCACTCATACACACACTTGGCATTTTTCATGTTCTGTATCATTTCTGTTGGTTTTTATAGACCAGATAGTCGAAACCTGTTCAACCAGAAAGATGGAAGATGTCTCAGTCAGAAAGCAGAAGCAAGACAATCTTTAACAGAAAGCTGAACCAGCAAGTCTTTAACAGAAAGCTGAAC
>JAPKLX010000005.1:2777522-2807922 GCA_026898415.1 Leonotis leonurus
TGAACCAGCAAGTCTTTAACAGAAAGCTGAACCAGCAAGTCTTAGACGAACGTGCTGAACCAGCAAGTCTTTAACAAAAAGATAAACCAGCAAGTCTCAGACAAAAAACTGTAGTAAGTCAACTTTAACAGAAAGTTGAACCAGAAAGTAACAGACAGAAAGACTTTTTTTAAAACCAGAAAATATCTAACCAATGTTCAACCAGAAAAGCTCTTCAACCAGACAGTATCTAACCAGTGTTCAAACCAGAAAGGCACCAAGACCAGAAAGAATATAATCAGAAGGTTTGAAGCAAAACAGAAAGAGCTGAATCAAGCCCGTAAATGATGCATTAAAATCCATCCATCTAGAATTGGAAAGAGAATCAATAATTGACACTAAGAAGGAAAGCAATCACAGACGATCTGCTTACCATTCATGGAAGATTCAATCAACAACTCTACAAATGAAAGAAGAGATATGATTGATTGGCAATCCACAAATCAAATCACGCCAATCAACTAACGGCTAGAATTTCAAGATTCAGAGCCTATATATGTTTGAAGTTTTAAAGTCTGAAGAACATACGCAAGTGATATACTGCAGAAATATTCTTAAGCAATTCTCACTCAGACAAAAGCTTCAAACCGTTCGTGATCGCAATCACACCTCGATTCAAGTCTGTCTTATCGAGAGAGGAAGGAGATCTTTGCTAGCTAGTAGTTTTCTAGTGGATTAACGTGAAGAAATCCTGTTTTACAGTAGTTCTCTGTAAGTTGTAAAGGGACACGACCCTCATTCGTGCATAAGTTTCAATCAAGCTTGTACTTGGAACTTGTGGCTCGTTCTCAGCGAGTATAAATAAGAAGAGTATCCTAGTAGTGGATATCTAATCCAGTTTGGATTAGACCGTGGACGTAGGGGGTTTCCCGAACCACGTAAAAATAACTGTGCCATTTAAATTCTGCATTTTATATTCAGTTGTTTTTATTCTCTATCTATCATACTCATTCAAACCTGCATTCTTAATCAATCTCCTAAAAACTCGATTAAGTTTTCTAAAAGATTTTCTTAACAAGAGCACCGACTAAGTCCACCATTATTCCGCACACAATACATTGCTGGAATTTGAGTTCACGCTTACTTTCTGCTTTGTATATCTCACTTGAGAGACTTTATCTGGATAGAATCTAATCGATTAGAAAATCAATTTATTCTATCACCTTGAGCAATCTGTAATTCAGAAAGCTTACATCTCTCTGATTGAAACAGTCAAGTAAAGTGAAAAGTTTGCATTTGGTGTATTCCCCCCCCCCCCATACACCAAACCTTGCTCTTTCGGGACCAACAGATTTGCTAACTGGAAATGAGTACGAGATCAATCGTATTCATGGAATAACTAATTCTACCTCTAGCAAATCTTCTGCTACAGGAAACCATGATAAAGAAACTCCCTTCAAAGCCAAATTAAAAGAGAAGGAGATAGAAAGAAAAGCTGGACCATTTGTGGTGGTGAAAGATTTGTCAAGTTCTGATGACGAAAACTACCCCACCAAGAATTATTTTGAGGAGTATTCACTTATGACCCAAAGATTCCAGAAGATGGAGCTTAGGGCAAATAAATACAAGCATCTCTACAAGGAAAACAATCAAAGCTTCAAAGGAAGAGATCGATCGGGGGATCGACCAGATAGGAAAAGTGAGGTAAAACCCAACTCATCATATGTTAAAGCTAACCTATCCGAATTTTCTTGTTTCAAGTGTGGCAGGAAAGGCCACTTTAAAACAGACTGCCCAGATATCTCCAAGGCAGAAAGAGAAGAGCTAAGAAGCAAGCGTGACAGAAAGCTTAGGGAACAAAGAAAAGCTATGCTCGCAGAAGAACAAGTCACACCAAGTACTCTAACCGACAGCTCATCCGAAAATGACGAAGCATTTGTGGCCAACGAACTAGACCTTGATTGGGATGAATGCCTCATGGGTCATGACAACGGACTCGACAATAATGAGGTAGAAATCAATCGAACTTCTGTTATTACTAACTCACCTACATGTGATTCTGGTGATGAAGAAGAGGATGAAGACGATCTATTCATTGAAGATTTTAACAAACTAATGATTGATCACGCAAGACTGAACAAGATGTTCAAACACGCTGTAAAAGAAAATGGAAGAATGGCAAACACTATTCAGGAAATGAAGAAAATCAGCAGCTCATTCAATGATAGGGAAAAAGCTCTACTTCAACAACTCAAAAGCAAGAGTGAAGAAAACTACACATTGAACGCCAAGATATCAGATCTCATTGATCGAGAAGCATCTGCTCAACGTAAGGTCGATGACTTGAGTGCCATAGTTAATCACTTAATACACAAAAAGCAGGATATGATTCAACTCATCAATGACATGCAAAGAAGAGCTGCAGACCGTACTGGACTTGGTTTTGACGGAGTTGACAAAGGACCACCAAAAGGGAAATTTGTCAAAGAAAAAGGAAAGGATAAAATTGTGAATCTCAACAACAAGGCGAGACAACCACAAGCTATCTTGATCAAGGATCAAGGTCAGAAGCAACAAAAATTCACTACTCAAGGGATTAGATTTCAACCAAGGAAACAACCTGCCCAAAGGATAAATCAAACTGCTCGAGAGTTCCTACACCAGCGAGCTCCTAAATCTTTCAATCAAAGAAAACCACCTGCTCCCCACAAGCCATCTGCTCCTAGGAAGCAACTATTGCCTAATCAACCACCTGCCAAGAAGAAAGTCGTGTACATCGACTTTAGTGGCAAACAAATCAGACCGTCACAGAATGTCACTATTATTAGGCAAATTTGGGTTCCAAAAGGAACCGTGTCTACTAACAAAGCACCCTCCATCAGTAGGGTAGCTAAATAAACTTTATTTGCAGGTTAGGAAATCAAGGAGAAGAAGAGATGCAGCTCGGTGCGCGGTATGGATCCTAGACAGCGGATGCTCCAAACATATGACATACAACAAAGAGATGTTATCTAACTATAAGGAAAGCAATGGACCAATTGTGACTTTTGGAGGAGACTCGAAAGGATATACAAGAGGTTACGACGATCTTTATGTTGGTAACACAATTATTCAGAATGTATCTTATGTTGAAGGACTAAATCACAATCTATTCTCAATTAGCCAATTTTGTGCTAATAACAAGAGAGTAGAATTCACCGCTAATAAATGTCTAGTGAAGAACTTGGAAGGAGAAGAAATTCTTCTTACCGGAATTTTGCAGGTCAGATTGTACATTGTACAATGGAATGAACAAACTGAAACTTGTCTTGTAACTGCATCGAAATCCTCCACCAGCTGGCTATGGCACAAGCGCTTGAGCCATCTCAACTTTAAATCAATTAACAAGCTGGTGAAAAACAACCTGGTTGAAGGTCTACCTAATCAAATCTATGACAAAGACCATGTGTGTGAAGCTTGCCAAGCCGGAAAACAAACAAGAGCATCATTTCCTACAAAGGCAGCCCACTCCACTTCCAGGATTTTGGAACTTCTACACCTAGACCTTTTTGGACCTGTATCTCCATTAAGTGTAAACGGTAGAAAGTATACTCTTGTTATTATTGATGATTTCTCTAGATTTACTTGGGTTATTTTCATGTTCAAGAAAAAGGAAACTCTAGAGAAACTACCTGATCTTCTCAACAAACTCTCAAATCAAAAGGAGTCATCCATCATTACCATTCGATCTGATCGTGGAACCGAATTCATCAATCATATGATCGAAGGATATTGCTCAAAAATGGGAATTCAACATCAAACTTCAGTAGCTAGAACACCACAACAAAATGGGATTATGGAGAGACGTAATAGATCACTCAAAGAGGCTGCCCGAACTATGTTGAATGAAATCAATCTCCCAAAGAAGTTCTGGGCAGAAGCAGTCAACACAGCCTGCTATACTCAAAATCGATCTGTTGTGACAAAACGTCATGGGAAAACTCCATACGAGCTGTGGAACAACAGGAAGCCTCGAATCTCTTACTTTAGATCATTTGGATGTAAATGTTACATTCACAACAATGGGAAAACTCAATTAAAAACATTTGATAGCAAAAGTGATCAAGGAATATTTTTGGGATATTCTGAGATCAGTAAAGCTTATAGAGTTTTTAATAAAAGAACCCTTGTTGTGGAAGTAACACCACATGTTATTTTTGATGAAGCCAATTTTGAAGTTTCAGGAACAGATAGCACTTCTTCAAAAGATGATCTCTCTCACTCAACATTGAGAAATTCCACAGATAGACTCATCGATGACATTCTTCTATGGAGTTCACGAAGGGATGAAAATGAAGAAGAAACTAATAATCAATTTGCTGGAGAAAAGCCACAGCAAGGGGGAACAGATGGACAACTCCTTCATCTAGGGGGAACAAATGAAGGGGGACCTTCATATGAACATTCTCAACCATCTGTTGATGAACAAATCACTCAATCTCCCTCTCCCTCAACTCCACATCCATCTGTTCAACAATTGGTAAATCTATCAAGCATTGATTTAAATACTAACGATCTCTTTGATGTGTCTACCATAGATCATCCCGAATTTGAAAATCCACCCGATGAAATAGAAATCGAAGTATCTGAGGAGGAAATGAAAAGGCAAAGAAAATGGATAGATAGCCATCCTTCTAACCTCATTGTTGGGAACCCTACGGATAAAGTCAAAACAAGACGTATGCATGGAGAAAGCGCATTACTAAGCTGCTATCTTGCTCACACCGAACCTAAGGACATCGAAGAAGCCTTACAAAGTGCAGATTGGATCAATGTCATGCAAGAAGAATTAAATGAGTTCAAGAGAAATGATGTGTGGTACTTAGTGGATCGACCTCATCATCAAGGTGTGATTGGAGTCAAATGGATATTCAAAAATAAAAGAGATGAAACAGGCGAGGTGGTGAGAAACAAAGCAAGGCTAGTCGCCAAGGGATATTGTCAACAAGAAGGAATCGATTTTGATGAAACCTTCGCACCTATGGCACGACTAGAAGCTATCAGATTGTTTCTTGCTTATGCAGCCTTTCAACGCTTCAAAGTGTTCCAGATGGATGTAAAAAGCGCGTTTCTAAATGACATTTTGGAAGAAGAAGTCTACTTGGAACAACCACCTGGGTTTGAAGTTGAAGATGAGAGCAAGGTGTACAGATTAGCTAAAGCAGTGTATGGTCTAAAACAAGCTCCTCGAGCTTGGTATGAGACACTGTCTACATTCTTACTTCAATCGGGATTCAAACGAGGATCAGTTGACAAGACATTATTTACTATTAAAGTTCAAGACTATATCCTTTTAGTTCAAATTTATGTTGATGATATCATCTTTGGATCCAAATCTGAATTCCTTTGTAACAAGTTTAGTAAGCTAATGCAGGACAAGTACAAGATGTCAATGATGAGAGAAATGAATTTCTTCCTAGGCTTGCAAGTCAAGCAATCTGCTGATGGGATCCTAATTAATCAATCCAAATACATCAACGATCTCATCACAAAGTTTGGAGTTAAAGATTGCAAACCATTGGGCAGATTGGCCCTGATGCACTTGGGAAGGCAATAGATGTAAAACTGTATCGTGGTATTATCGGTTCACTTTTATATCTAACTGCTAGTCGACTCGATATTACTTTTGCAGTTGGTGTTTGTGCTAGATATCAAGCAAGTCGAAGGGAATCCCACTTGGAAGCAGCCAAACGAATATTGCGTTATCTCAAAGGGACCATAGAAATAGGTTTATGGTATCCATGTGATGATAACTTTGAATTAACAGGTTACTCTGATTCTGATTATGCAGGTTGCAAGCTTGATAGAAAATCCACATCTGGGACTTGTCAATTTCTTGGAAGCAAGCTCATCTCGTGGTTCTCTAAAAAGCAAACTTCGGTTGCAACCTCAACAACAGAAGCAGAGTACATGGCTGCAGGGAGTTGCACAGCACAAATCTTGTGGATCAAACAACAACTAAAGGATTATGAAGTATACATGGATAGTGTGCCCATATTTTGCGATAGCTCAAGTGCAATTGCCATCACACAAAATCCTATTCTACACACTCACTGCAAACATGTGGATGTTCGTCATCATTTTATTCGTGATCATGTTGAAAAGAAGAACATCAAGATAGAGAAAATTCACACGGATATGAAGCGAGCTGACGTGCTCATAAAAGCATTACCCGAAGACAGATTCAAAATGCTTTGTGGAAAACTGGGATTAATAAATCTTGAAATTGGTACAAGTGTTGATAACAGCTAGCTGGTGGTAAAAAGCTATCTGTTATCACACATTCAATTCTAGCTACTTATATACTAAGTTTAATGTGCTATTAAGCTTGTGCTTAATTTCAAAACAATAATATACTTTGCTTTGAAAAATTTTCAGCCTGATGCTTAGTTAAAAACACGGGGCAGATCGTTCAAAGAAGGAAAACGACCTGCTGCCTAACCTCAAGAACAGCGACCTGCATGAAAGAGAAAGCAACAAATGTTGATATAAATAATAGCAGATTGTTCAAAAGATGAAAATGATCTGCTCCTCTACTTCCTAATCGCAGCCAACAACATATCGTTAAACCGAAAATAACGATCTGCTCTTTACTTCAAATGGCAGTCAATTTCAGCTAGCTACATAAAGATGAAAAATAGCAGCCCGCTACTAACACCCAGTAAAGCAGATCTTTCAAATCAAAAATGATCTGCAAGGGCATTAATCAAGGGGGAATCAAACTCAGTTACTTCCATAACTCCTTGATTATTTAATTCTAATGATTGCTATTAATTACTAGGTAATTTTGAACGCCTATGTGTCAGAAAAGGATGACGAATAAAGCACAAACCATTTAATGTTGCAGACCTCGATTAGTGTATCGAGACAACGATGTGACTACAATAAAGGCAAAACTCGATGGCATATAATCTTCACTTGAGTTTAGGCGGCAAATCATTAAAACAAGGGAGTAATCTCAACCGTCTCTTGCCATTACTTTTATATGTTTTAATCTGCGCCGTTCTTTATTTCCTTATAAATAGATAAGTGTTTGACTGTTCATCTCACACTCAAATTTTTCCCTCTCATAAAACCCTAAACCGCCATTGTTGTGCTCGTGCTTTCAAACTAAGCTTTTCTGCAACTTACCACTTCTTCAAAATCCTTAAATCATTGTCAAAATGTCTGCTTCGGAAACTAGCTCTTCATCTTCTCAAGCAAAACCGATTTCCATATCAGAGATGCTACACACTATAGAGGCAAAATTAACACCGGAGCCTCGTGCTGTACTCGAACATCATGGGTTTCGAACCTTAGATGTCTTATTTAGCAAAATCAAGGCTTGCAAAGGTTACAAACCTTGAAAATCATGAATTGAATCTTATCGCTTCAAATGTTTACTTACTATGCACGTTTCACACTTATTCTGCTTCTCTATGTGTTCATTATGTTGTATGTGCAATTGCTTATACTTTAATTCTCATACTGTGATAAATCTACACGTTGTTGATTATCAAAATCCATCCTCACAACGTTTAATCTTAATGCCTCTTTGTAGGGTTTCACAAGATAATCACCACCGAACCCGACTATTATCTTCCACGACAGATTGCCTTATTCTATTGTTCTTGGATGGTTGATGATCGCGAAGAATACACTGTAAAAATACCAGTTGGAAAGTCAAGAGAGGACAATATAAGGACCACAGTGATTGAGATGATTCTACAAACATATCACTTGTCCGATGAAGGAGATATCATGATTGAAGAGGTCTCGGATGACCAGATTCAGAGCACTCTTGACATAATCCTTGCTCAACCATTCGAATGGACGGGAAAAGCATTTAACCGATCTTTAATGCTTCCCAGTTATCGTCTTCTCCTTGATTTCGTCCAAAAGGTGTTTCTTGGACATCAAGGCACATTTGACTCGGTGACAGCAGGAAAACTCAAAGTCTTGGCTGCGGTTTTGCTAAATCTAAAGATAAATTGGGCCAGATCGCTGTTGAAACTAATCGTGGATGAAGAACAACAAATCGACATTCGCCTAGATAGCGATGGAAAGTGTACCAGATTGACTGTCAAACGACCTCTCCGCCTCTCTACAAAACTAAGCACCATTATTGCTGGTTTCTTCCAGCGCGACAAATGACACAAATCCGTTGATTTTAGCAAAGACTGGATTCTACCAAGGACCCGACACCAGATGGAGATGTCCTTGGGACTTGCTTCACAAATCTTTCTTAAAGTAACCGATGAGAAACTTAAGCAAGAATTGATTCGGGTTGGACAATCAAACCCCGAATGGGTGATTCCTACGAAGAAACCCACAATTGGTGAAGCCGCTGCTGCTCAAGTACAAGAGGAAGTGATAAAGGATCGACCTGCCAAGAGGAAGGCAGCTGGTAACCCCAAGCCAGCTGCTGGTGCCAAAGAAATCAAAAAGCCAAGGAAAATAAAGAGCAAACCCACTACTCGAAATTTGGAAGAAGAATTGGATGCCACTGCTGACCAAGCACAGGAGCCATCTGCTCCCGAAGTAAATGAAGCAGAAGTGGAACTTAATGTACACGAGCAGCCAACCGATGATGTTGTGGAACGATTAAAAGGAGCCCAATTACTTTTCAAACAGCTGCAAGAAAAGGCAACTGAGACTGTTATCAAGTCGATGCGTGGGATCCAGCTCACTCCGACCTCCTTTGAGATGGCACAAAGGTTCCAAACTTATCTGGCAATAAGAGATTGCAAGTTCTACATATTGGAAGCTATCTTATTGTTATTTTCGATCAGCGAGCTGAAAGCCGAGGAAAACAAGTTGCAAACATATTTTGGGTTCCTCGACGTGCCGAATGCAAGGCAGTACTTTCGTACTTATGTACTGACCAAAATGAAAGAAGAAGCTGCTACCCTTCAAATCGATCTTACTCCTTATTATGCCAAAGAAAAGGAGTTGTACACCTTAGCCGTGGATTTGCAGTCGGCTGACTTTGATGAGATATTTCAATTTTGACGAGAAAGCTGCTGAGACAGACAAGCCTATTGACACTCCCTCATCCCAGCTCGCTGATGCCATCCATAAGGAAGAACCATCTGCTACTTTGGAGGAAGCTGCATCTATCTTGGAACCTTCTGCCACTCATTGTACAGAACAAGCTGATGATGAACACATGGAAGAAATCTTCACACACGGCACTGCTCCAGCTGATTTCCAACTGCACACCTTGGAGGAGCTTCTCTCTGCCAATCTTGGTTCCTCTATGTCTGCAGATCAACTCAACGCGCTCATTCATGAACGAATCAACAATCGATCTGCAGCTATGGCGAACTTCATTTTTTCTGCTGCAGAAAACGCACTCCACATGGTTGAACACAATGTCGAGCTCGCTCATTCAAAGCTCTCCAGTGAACTGCATAAGGATTTGGACAGCGACCGAACTGTTTTTGACAAGTACAAAGAAGAAACCAACAGCAAGATTGCTGCAATTCAAGAGGAGACAAAAACCTTCGAGACCAAGATGCATGCAGCAGGAGCAAAAATGGTTGAGGAGGTTAAAAAGCATGTGGAAAAACAATACGAAGACATGGAGAAAACCACAATCCCAGCTGTGGTTACAAACACGTTGCCCACATTGCTAAAAGCCCAACTGCCAAAGGCTCTAATCGAAGAAGATGTTGCCACTGGAAATGAAATCTTCTTGATCAATAAAAACATCACCGACACGAAAGTAGCACACAGCGCGCTGGCAGTCAATTTTGGATCTCATATCAAAGATGCCTCTAAGAAATTCAATGAAGTCAATGGAAATATCTCTGCTTTTCTACAATACAAAGAAGATTCTGAAGCAAAGTTCAAAACTCTTCATGACGAGCTTGCCTCCCTTCGACTAATCATTTCCAAAGAGTTTATTGCTGATGTCGAAAAGGGGGAAGGAAAGAAGGTTGACCAGCCAGCTGCTCCCTCTAAAAAGAAACCAACTGCTGCACCCAAAAAGAAGAAGCTAACTGCTAAACAGATTGCCGAAGCCAAGCAGTTACAAAAAGAGAATGAAGAAAATGCCAAAAAGGCAGCATACCGTAAAGGAAAGAAAATCATGACCGAGGATGATGAAAATGAAGAAATATTTTTGGATGGATGCACAGCTGAACAGATCGCTGATCCGGAATTCAGAAATCTATGGAGGGCCGAGAAGCAAAGGCAAGGAGTGACTGGTGCCTTAGATGAAAAGGATGAATCTCCTTATGAAGAAGAAGAAGAGCCAACTAATCTGGTATTCAAATTTTTTGAAAAATACCAACTTAAAGATGCTCAAAATCTCACTTGGCTACACGCAAAGAAAGCAGCGAGATGGAATCAATTGATAAAAGAGTTTGTGGTGCAACACTACTATCTGATGGATGAAGACATGCAAGGTGGAAATGTGGACGAACTGTTCAGAGAATTCTTAAAGCAGCACAAGAATCAAACCTTCGTGGAATATTTACATAGACAATCTGCAATGCACAATCATCCACTCATTGCACCAAAGAAAACGACTCTTCTATATCCAAGAATTCCTGGAACCACTGAAGTCGATCACACAGCAGTTTTGAACGCCATAAATCGATCTGCATAGCTGATGGGTTATCCCATTGATTTCAACAATAAAGACTACCGGAGAATCTTCAATGGAATTTACGCAAGTTTTGGCGTGCCATCTGAACTGAGGCAGCGTGAGTTGGTTGAGAGGAGGAGACAACAGCTAGCTGATCAACAGAGAAGACAATCACAATCTTGAAGACTAGCTCTTTTTTTTTTTTTTGATTTTGCAGCGAACTGTTATAAATGTATTTTGTAAAAAAAAAAAAACCTGCTCCTGTCAACCCAAACTTGTGTCCTCCCAGACACAAAACACAACACAAACAAAAGAAAACAACTCGATCTAGACCTAATACAAGACACAAAAAGAGCACGAAAAACGGGCTCGTCACAGACATAGAACTGAGTTGCATTTTGATGTTGGGGATAAAGTTTTTCTAAAAGTTTCTCCAACAAAAGGAGTGATTCGTTTTAGCAAAATGGGGAAGTTGCGGCTAGATTTATACGACCTTTCGAGATCCTAGAAAGAATTGGCCCCGTCGTTATAGACTAGCTTTACCTCCTATACTTAGTGAGGTGCACAATGTATTCCACGTGTCTCAGCTACGAAAATATGTTTACGAACCCAAACATGTGAAAAGTCACGAGGGGCTATATCTCAATTCCAATCTATGATATGAAGAAGGACCCGAAAACATACATTATTGAAAGTTTCAAGAATTAAGAAATAAGAAAATTCTAATAGTCAAGGTCTTATGGAGATGCCACAGACAAGAGGAAGCAACATGGGAATTAGAGGACAAGATGAAAGAGCAATACCCCGACTTACCATATCTAGCTATGTGAAATTTTGAGGGCGAATTTTTTTTAAGGAGGTAGGATGTAAAAACTTGAAAAAAAACAAATCCTTAATTATCGAGTTTAAGACTACTTAGTTTTAAATTTCTCTCCCGGAGATTCTTATATATATATATATGTATATTATTGCTTAAATTCACGTTTAAAAAATAATACACGCCTAGACATTAAATATTTAATTTCATTGTATTAGCATCCATAAATTTTCAAAATTTGCATGATTTTATTCTATTAAATAATTGTGTTCTTTATTTTATATAGGTGGAATTATCATGCCTTTTTATTCCAAATTGTAATGGTTACGGAATTAAATTATAAATGTGTGATTTTATGATCAAAACTACATATACATATATATATATATACATACATACATACATATATTTATATATATATATAATTGGTGAGCATGCATAAGTGTATATATTTAAACACACCCACACACACACACACATTTATAGGGATTGTATACATGCATTTGTTTTATATCTACATATTAATGTATATACAAACAACATCTATATATGTGTGTTGTAGGAGACTTTCCATGAATATTTGATTTGACAATACACATACACTAAATATATCTAAGAGGTACTACAAACCTTGCTATGTGAACTGCATGTATACAAAATTTCAGTTAAATTCAAGTTTGTTTACTATTTTTAAAAAGTACGTGAAGTAGCCCCCTCAACTGTAAAAAATCTGAAATATTGCATATGCCCTTGTTTTTCGATAACTTATGCAGTCTGTTTCGACACGTTTTACTTATCCATTAATGATGACAATTTATATGTAAAAACCTTATTATGTGAATATCAATACTGCTAATTTGTAGCCATGTATATAATATTTATGATTTTTGAAAAGTACTTGAAGTTGACTCTTTTGAAGTGAAAACCTTTGTAAATGGTGACACTTTGTCTCCTCAGTTCATGTGGGTTTAAAGGTTTAATTTATTTTAAAATTTTCTGGAAATATTAGGATATATAGAGAGTAATCATACCAAGTTTTAGGGAAAAATAAGTTGGTTTGATATTTTTAATAAATCCCCTAACAAGGTTGCAAGAATTTGAAATGTTTTTTCACACATAGCTGAACTATTCCTCTCATATCATGATGTTTTAATAATCAGATTTGGTTGAAATTTTTAAAGAACCTCCTTTACCATATATATATATATATATATATATATATATATATATATATATATATTGCTAAGTCCTTGACATAGCCTAGGTTGATCTCTATGAGGTGCTTTTTTTTCTCTTATTTCATAGCATTGTAACTCTCTCCAAACTTAACGATTTTTCGATCGGACTCTTCAGATGGAAAATAGACCGTGTAGGCTTTCCAACGGTATGGGACACAATCACTCGCTCGCACACATTACAAACATATCCCCGGCTATAACCGACATTTGACCTGAAATTTCGGAGGCCTGATTCGGCTCCGCATAAGCTCATTGCAATTCTACCACATTTCTTTCAAAAATTCATCACTCTCTCAAAACTTAACGTTTTTGAGCGCCGTTGTTTTTCTCTGAATCCAAACTCGCCCGACTTTCAGACTGTATAAAAAGCCCCAATTTTTTTTAAACACAAAAAAAAATCAGATTTTTCAAAAACCGCCGAAATGGCGCGCTTTGTAAAAAGCCAAAATTTCAAACGGGGATAACTTTTGATCCAGACGCCCGATCGGGACGATTTTTTTTTTTTGATTTGGGGTTGCTTGCGGAGATCTACGCAGCCAAAATTGTCGTAAGGCGATTTATATATATATATATATATATTATATGTAAGTTTTCAAAATGTCCACCCGTAAGATCACTGTTGTGGGCAGACCTTAGTAAACCTTATATAACTTCTTCCGCACTTAATATTTTTTACTATAGTTTCTTTTAAATAAATGTAGACGTCATTAGCTTTCTAGATTGATAAATTATAGTCTAGTTACATGTGAGTAGATAGTTATGATATTTCAAAGTCTACTGATTTACATGAGCAATCTACGTTAAACTTGTTAATGAAAGTATTAGATTTTTTTTACCTTAAATTATATTATATGTTTTTCACAACATATTGTGAGATGTTATGTATGTGTGATATATGTGACATAAATTTCTTGCATAACTATTAGATATAATTTCATTTTATGAGAAGTGTTTATGGAAATTGTTAAGTGTTATACCCTAAATAATTTTAAATTAAATTATAAGTTGATTTGTGCTTAAGTTTATTTATTTTATGAATGATCTTAATCTTGATTATGTGTTTACATGATTTATATGACCATGAGCATCATGCATATCACGAGCATTCTTTTCAAAATTTATGAAAATATAGTTATATAATTAATTGCATGACTTATAAATATTTCTAGTATATATACATAAACACATACATGAGAAATGCCATTAGCGCTTGATTTTTGTCAAAACCCGAGAGTAGGAATAAGATAAAAGAATAACTTGTATGATTAACATCTTAAGTCTGAAATTGACGAATGATGTGATTATGTAAAATACGCGTGTAATCGAGATTAGTGTTACTCCTATCGTGACGACTCGAATTGATTAATAATGAATTAAAATTTCTGAAGTGGTTGGCAGAAAAGGGCTGACGACTATTGATTTGTACTCAGCCATGAGATTCATCATGTAGGGTCTTACCGAGGGATATCATCTATCCTCTCCAACAGAATGTGAGCTACATACATCGGTGACATGTGTGGGTTTATTTATAGTACGATATTTTGAGTTAATAAGCTAAAACTGCTGTTTCTGAAAATGTGAATTTACATGCCAAATATTTTTGTTATGCTCATGTGTATCCTATATGTGACGGATCGGTATTACTATACCCATTGATTGGCGTTGCCAATGATGTAAGTTAACAATTGTGCCTTAAGCCGGATCCGACCAAGGTAGTGTACACGGAAAGTCTGGATCGGGTGAACTTGGCCAGGTTCCCCGGTCTTGAAGAAAGGAGATTATTAGCGGAAAACTTCAGTTTTTCCCGTCTATTCGCAATGAGGAACACTGTGAATGAGCAAAGAATGATGATGTGGGCTTTCGTTTTAAAACGACATGCATCATATGGTTGGGCATGTATATTTTTTAAATGAAGATTTATGTTGTTTTTCAATAAAAAAGACGGGCAACGACACACTGAGTACACTAGTACTCAGCCCAAAATCTTTTTTTCAAATGTTTTAACAGGTTTTAGGAGGACGGTGATGAGCTGACGACGAGGTGGCCTGATCAGGTGTCTTTTTCATAAATTTCGATTACCAAGGTGATGGTAATGTCATATAAATACATATTCTGTTGTCATTTGTTTTCATCTTGTGAATGATCTTTATCCAAATTCATGTCTTATCATGTTGGCCGTCTATACAAAACTTTTAACTTTCGATCCTAATTATTTCAATGTCTACGGTTCAATGTCTCCATAGATTGAACTCTTGTCCTATTCAGTGTGTCCAAACTTTTGGAATTTTCCTTTCTTCTTTAATTGTTAATCATTATTACTAGTTTTAAAATATTTTCCAATTATATTTTCATTAAATTCTTATTCCAGATAGCCCCTTTCTTTGGGGCGTTACATTTCTACTTCGGAATTCGAGATCAATTGTCCCATTTTCTTTTTTGGCACAATTTAGTAATGTTCAATAGAATTATTAATCCTAATCTCCTACCCGGCCAATTACACCCGTAATTGATCAAGTTATTTTGTATGCATTTTCTAATATTTTTAAAGAATATATTAACATGATTTTCTTTTATTTTTTTTATGTAAATTTATCTTTCCAATTAGCGTTTATCAATTATGGTATAGTTTCATATTTATTAAATAAAAAATATAATATAATAATACTTTATTTTAAAAATAAATTTTAATTAAGATTTATTTAGAAAAAAATTAAGGTATCTCATAATATAAAGAGTTAGTTAGTTACAGATTTACCAAAACAATTAATTGTATCCAATGAAAAATATAAGTAATTCTTATTTATATATAATTAACACTAAAAAATTTATGTTAACCATAACCATCCCATATATATATATAGAGAGAGAGGAGAGTTCAAATGTTAACCTTATCCCCACGTGTTAACTAGGATCCATTACTGATCGTTGATTTGTTTTGATCTATGGCTATAATTTATTCAATTATTTTAGTATTATCTTATTATTTTATTATTTTAAAGGTTATAAAAGTAAATTTACTATTATTATTATAATATTAACTTATTTAATATACACATGTCTTCAACAATAATACCTAAAATTAAGCTATAAATTATAACTATCAAAGAGATAATAACTCACCGCCGGATATATATTAGTTAAGCAATATTATACCAAAAAATAAGCTATGCGATGTTCTAAAATAAGCAATGTAATTATTGATTATAATATATTATAAGTAGAATTATATATAATAATTTTAGCATTATTATACCACAAAATAAGCCATGTGGTACTATAAAATAAGCAATGTAATTATTGATTACGATATATTCTAATTAGAATTATATAAAATAATTAAGCATTATTATACCAAAAAATAAGCTATTCGGTATTTTAAAATAAGCAATGTAATTATTGCTCATGGTATATTCTAATTAGAATTTTATATAATAATTAAGCATTATTATACCACAAATTAAGTTATGCGGTGTTCTAGAATAAACAATGTAATTATTGATTACGTTATATAATAATTAGAATTATATATAATAATTAAGCATTATTATACCACAAAATAAGTTATGCGGTGTTCTAAAATAAGCAATGTAATTAATTATTACAATATATTATAATTAGAATTATATATATATATATATATAATAATTTAAGCATTATTATACCACAAAATAAGCTATGTGATGTTCTAAAATAAGCAATGCAATTATTGATTACAATATATTATAATCCATATCTTTTGCATGAATAATGTACCAACTGCTTAATTAGGGGAAAAGATAGAGTTTGAAATTTTAAACGCACTTTATCTTGTTTATTGGATTTTATTTGATTTGTTAATTCTATTTTTTTGATCGTAGTGCCCAAAATTTAGGTCTATTTCAACCAATGTTGTTAATTTAAATTTGATCTCCGTAATGTAAATTAATAATTTGACCTTACTTATAATAAATAATCATTATATTAATTTTAATTAGATAATAATTATATTGAATCCTGATCGTTCAAATACAATTGATCTACGGTCCTAATTGGATCATACTTAACATCTAAGGATTGGATCCTATTAGATTGATCCGGCCCTATATATATATTTTGTGCACATAGTGTCTTACAAAATAATAATAAAATTAACAAAATATATAACCCCTATGAAGAAAAAAATAGATATTTCAAATTATATGGCAGTAAATATATAAGTAATGAAATTACATCGGTGAGAATGAACCACAATCAATTATAGGAGAATTACGAATGATTATACGAAACTTAATTACTTGTAATAAAACACTTATTTAATGAAACTGTTGACGTTCTTAATTAAGAAAATCAAAGTTAATTAGGTGCAGGATTGATAAAGAAATTGGTGGAGATGGACTTGTTTTTTTTCCCTTGTCCGACATCCAACCAGTAGAAGAATGGCTGCGCAGTTTCACTTTTGAACCATTCATCGTAATACACTTGCAAATTTTGCCCATCACGATGACGTGGATCAATCTGCACAAAAACGTAATAAAATAATATTTATAGTGACTATTTAAATTCTAACTATTTGAGTTACCACAATTACCCTTATACTTAAATTTAAACGCACCTAATCATTCATACAATTTATACATATATTCACTTATTGAATCATACTATTCATACTAAAAAATATAAAAAGTAAGTATAAATGTATTTTAGTACAAGGAATTTATAAATAGTTAGAATTTACCTTTTATATATATTTTTTTGGCTATTTTGTATAATCACTTCTTATTTTATTTGCTTTTTATAAAAATTTTTTAGTTATTTTGTATAATCAATCCTTATTTTATTTTATTAATTATTACACTATATATATGTGTGTGTGTGTTCTCAACTGTACCAGCCGACCTGATTAATCTGGGTTAGGCCCAATATAATACAGCTCATATCTAGCACAACAAATAAAATGTTTTATATGGGTCGAATCTTACTTGAAATGGACCTATTTTTGTTTCACAGACAAGCATGAACTTTGCTAAAATAGCCCAGAATGGGTTATCTTGTGCGAAAGTGTAGCCCTAATCCGACCCGCCTTAGTTATGGGCCTGTGCAAAGTCCTGACTTTAAGTGAGCGTTTACAAGTGATGCAGTAGATTGACAAAATTATTAATTAATATGTTCAAAATTGAAAATTTCATAATTTATATATCAAAGTAAACATTAGATTAATTTAAATTATTTTTATTAATCAACTTATCATGCAAAGTAAACACTATCTAAATGTGAAATAGTAACAATATGTCTTTGCCTCAAGCTAATAGTTAGGACTGTCAAATCGTACGAGTCGAGTCCTTATCAAGTCGACCAGATAACAATCCGACTTGCAATGATCAAATTCAAATTCGACCTATTAAGAATATTTTAAACATGATCTGTTAAGTTCAAATATGAACTCGACACAAAATTGATATGAATACGACAACTTTCGTATTGACACGACATGATAATAATATGACAATGACACGACATGTTGTCGATACGATAAAAATATAAAGTTATATGTAAAAACTATATAAAAAATATGATAAAAATAATTATAATAATGCATAATTTTTTAACTTATACAATATATTTATTTTTATATTTAGAAATATACAAAATATTTAAAAATTACATTTATTACTTCAAAATATAAATTATTAATATACTATAAATTTATGTTATCGGCTAATATGAACTTGACCAACATCCTATCTAACACGATAGGATAATTTCGTGTTTTAATTAGATTAACCTGATAACGATCCGAATCAAATAAGACTTGACACTAACTCATTAGTTAATTTCGTGCAAGTTCGTGTCCAGTTATCGTGTCTAATAGATACGTACTAATATTATTATGATAGTTTTCAAGACTTACAGCTTGAAGCCAATGGGCAAGTGGCAGTTGTTGAACATTTTTCTTCTTAGATAATCCCTCTATCACCTGCACCAAACATCCCAAACAATCAACACAAAAACTACTATTATCTTAAAACGAGAAAAAGAAGTTAAAATTAATAACTCAAGCAAATCACTAGAGAATCAAATTAACAAGAAAAATATACAGTCTTGTGTGTTTTTAACAAATGAAATAGTCGTAATTCGAAATCCAATTAACCTTGGCAACTCTTATCCTAACTCTAGCCCACCGTGAAGCAGCAGTTTCCGGCTTCTCCTCATAGAAGAACGACACCGAGCTCTTTTTCAAGGCTGCAAAGTCCAAGGCCTTCAACCTACACAACACATTACACACATCATCAACGAAATTAAAACCTAATTAATTTCTATTATCGATCATCAAAACACACAAACATAAGTGATGATCAAGAAACAAACCATAGCTCCTCAACAACATCTGCACAATCAGCAAGATTTCGCCTAGTAATGTAGCTCTTGTACACCTTCTGCAACTTCACTGCAGCAGCATCGAGGTCGCTAGCAGAAACAGATTTACTACCACTATGAGCTTCAGCTGCATCATCACTGCCTTCTAATTTCTTCATTGATCACCACCTTTTGGTGTCAGAAGTGATATATATGTATATATGAAAATGTGTGTTGTGATATTCGTTTATCGTATTTACATTTGCAAGTTTGAAACCTACTCCTATATATATACATCAACGCTATTTTGAATTGGAAGATTAGAGTAGTACTCCAATGAACCTTTGAATACGAATGATCGTACGTAAGAGCAGCTATAGAAAATTTTGACAGTTTGAATTTTCGATATATTTATTATTTTATTGAAATGGGAATGGGAAAAAATAGTGGGTCTGGCGATTTCTTCCACCTTTCAAGAATTCAAAGACTGGGGTTTTGGGTTTTTTAAATTAAGCACAAATACTTGTTCAGGTTGTTTAGATATATAGTCAAATAAAGTAAGCCTTATACAAGTAATTACAAGGTTTCTTCCATGAAGAATCGACAAGAAGTTTGTTTGTTTGTTTTAAAATATATATAGGTCCAAGAAATTAGTTTAATTGCGGTTTCTTAGAGAGAAAGACAATAAGAAAATGTAGTTTTGGAAATGAATGATGGTCAACCGACAATTTAGACTCGATGTAATTAAAATGAATATTATGACTCGTGCAAAATTAAGAAAGGACAAATTATGTACCTATTCTTCTAGAACATGAAATAGATGAGAGAGAGAGAAAAAAAAAATGATGAGAGGGATTAAGAGGGCGTGGTGTTTGGTTAAACTTATTTTTAGTAGTTAATAAGTTTTAGGAGCTTATAAATTATTGTAAGAGCTTATAAGTTGAGAAAATAAGTTGGGGTGAAGCTATTTATTATTTTAATAGCTTATAAGCTCCAAAAGATTATTTTTACAACTTAGAAGCTCTCAAAAAACTTAATTTGCCAAACACTTTAAAGAAGTTTATAAGCTTTTAAACAACTTACTTTGAAGAAGCTTATAAGCTCTTAAACAACTTTTAAGCTCTTTTAAGGAGTTTCTAAGCTTAGCCAAACAATACCCCCTTAGTATGATTAATATGTAGAGATTTTATTACGTGAATAACTAATGGTGAGTTTGGTAGGGTAGATGAAACAAGATAAGATAAATAATCGTGCTTCATCTATTGTTTGGTAGGATTTTGCATTCATCTTTCCAGCACGAGATAAAATGTAAGGCCTGTTACTAATTCATTATTCTAGATACATAAATAATCCCACCAAAGTAGTATTATAACTTATCTAGGTTAAATAGTAACCAAAATTAGTTATTTTATTATTTAAGCCTTACTATTCTTTTATCCTTCCTCATCTATCTACCATACAAACTTTTATTTTTTAAACTTGTATAAATCATTGTTATTTATTTTTTTAATTTACACATTCCTACTATGAATCCTTAACATAGGGTGTACAAAAATCCAACTAAATCAAAAAAATTGATCGAATCGATATGTTTTGGTCAGTTTCGGTTTAATTATTATTTGAATCGGTTTGCGGTTTAGTATCTAAATGTTAAAATTAATAAGTTTCGATTTAGTTTGCAGTTTATACTTTTTTGATCGGTCGGTAATCGGACCGACTGAAATATAATACTCCCTCCGTTCTAGATAAATTGTCCCATTTATGGGTGTCATGGCACAGTATACCTTACTAAAATTTTCATATGTTATATCTTATCTTTACCTCCGATATGGAAAAATTCATAATGTTATCTTACCATATTTTTCGATATATCTTAGTTTGGTATATTTTACTTTCATTATGACATTTTTTTACTTAAATATACCTTACTTTATTTTTGGTATACCTTATCTTATTTTCGGTATAACTTTCCTTATTTTGTTATACATTTCTTTCATGGTATACTAAAACCTTGTTTATTTAAATTATATGCATACATAAACATAATGAACGACACCTTAAATAACATCCAACATATAAATAATACAAAGTATTATTTTTATAATAACATAATTTTCAAGATTAACCACTAATATAAGATAATTAATTATTAAAATATTAACTAATTATATTATTATATTGTTATATAACTACTAGATTTAAATATAAAATCATAACCTTACTAATTTTGATGTGCATGATATATTATAACTAAATAAGTATGTTTTCATTAATTATATATTACAACTTATATTATATTTAAAACCAAGTAGGCGTAGTCATATAATCATATAAAATACTTATATTTTTGAAGCATACTTTTGGATTATGATTATCTTTATTTTATTGTGATTAATTAGTTACATAATTATTTAGATTGATACGTTAGTTTTAGAAAATAGAATTATATTATAACTATTTAGTTATGTAACAAAAAATATGTCTTGTTTAATCTTTTCAATTATCAATAAACTCATATTTTTTGTAATTTATCACTAATATTTATTAACTATAATTCATAAATAAACTATTTTTTATGATTAAAATTGAATTTATATGTACATATAAATTATATGTATGTATATATATATATTGATATATACGAAAACAACGGTATATATATCAATTTTTTCGGTATATACTGCGGTATGATATATATGACAGTATACTCGATACTTAAAAACTTATATCTTTACCTTACCAGAAAGTTCGGTACAGTATCATACATTACTAAAAATTATGATTATACCTTATATTCGATATTTTACGTTAGTTTTCGGTACGATGCATACGGTATACCATTTTTCGGTAAATTTTTACGGCCCTAGTCCTATTTTCAACTTCTGGATTTCCCGGATTAATTGTCACATTCCTGTTTTTGCATAATTTAGTAATGTTCATTACAATTATTAATCCTAATCTCCTACCCCACTTACACCCTTAATTCTCAAGTTATTTAGTATGAATTTTCTAATATTTTTAAAGATATTAAAATAATTTTCTTTTATTTTTTATGTAAATTTATATTTTTAATTAGAGTTTATTGATTATGATAAAATTTAATATTTATTAAATACGAAATAAAAAATAGAATATGATATAAATTTAAATTAAAAATAAAATTTTAATTAAGATTTATTTAAAAAAAAAATAGAGTATCCGTAATATAAGGAGTTAGTTAGTTAGAGATTAACTAAAAAATTTAATTGTATCCATAGATGAAAAGATATAAATCATTCATATTTATTTATAATTAACACTAAAAAATTAATTTTAAGTATAACCATCTCATATATATATTGTTATTTAATATTTCCAATTTCACCATTTACGTTTTATTCAGCCTCTCATTGGATTTGTTTTCGCTTTAGCTTTAATTAATATTAACTAATCAAATTACATTTAATAATATTAAACAACATTTTTTAAACTGTATACATCTATATATCTTAATAATGGTTACAAATGACATTATAGTAATTTGAATTTTATTTTTAATTTTCAATTATAGAAATCAATTCTCAATCCATATATTAAAGAAACAAAGAGCCATCACACACTTCAGTACCAATACTTGCATCTTCTTCTCTTGTATTATAGATTGTTATTGTCGATGCTGTTGTGGTTTGAAATTGTGTATTATAGTTGGTCTTTATATTGAAATATGTCTTATTATGAGATGGAAATTTGGAATTATTAAATTTTATGGTTCTTGATTATATGACGGATTAATTCTTGTGGTGATCCAATCGTAATCGCCCTAATTAATACAATTTTTTTCAATAAAAGTTACACTCACTTAATCACTTGCTCTATGCTTCCTCAATACATTTATCTTAAACAATATAAAGATGAGTTATTTAAAATTGGCGTCACACCACAAGTAATGGAGTTGGAGTTTTTATATTCGATAGAATAAGATCAATAATAATTAACATCAAAGTTTTCTCTCACCTATAACATATTTCCCCTAAAATTATTCTATTTCGTTTGCAAAAAATATTTACAATATACATTTTAAATTAAAGATATTGATTTTTTTAATTTGATATACATTATATAAAAAAGGGTTATTTATGATACATACCTTATTTCATAACAAAAAAATGAAAACTACCCAGTTTATAAAAATTGTGTGAAAACTGCCCAAAATACCTTTTATACCCTTAAATTATCTATTATTTGAACACTTACATGCATGAGGTTAAATACACTTATTGATTTATACAATTTTAATTTTCTTAAACATGATTTATTTATGTTCTTAATTATGTTGTAATTATATTTTATTAATACACATTCTTAATTATTTGTTAATTATGTTTTTTTATTTGATTATTATTTAGTAATTAATTTAAATTGGGTCTGATAAATAATTGTGAAATATATTATTATTTATGTTGTTAAATAAATATAGCATGGTGAAATTGTGAGGAAAATAGGAATACTCGGTTGATCCATGTAAAACTGACGTAAATACATGTTCTTAATATATTTGTTATTTATGTTAAATAAAAAATAAAATTTGTGGAAAAATTGTGAAAATTTTCATTACTACCGACCAACGTAAACACCGTCTACCCAAAATTCATTATACCTTACATTTATATACTTTCATTCATCCATCTAAACAATAAATTATATTTTTAGAATCAGAATATAATCAAGACATCTAAATACAAAAACCCGATTGCGAAAAATGTTGTACAAATAAAAACCTGGTCGGTCCATGTAAAATCCGGACACAAACCGACCGGGTTTTTTTACATTTCTTGACCGGGTTTTTTTGCATCCTCTCTACATGTTATTAACATGCTAAATTAATAAAATCATGTCGTCAAAGTTCATATAAATGACAAAACATGTTATTAACATGCTAAATTAATAAAATTATGTCGTCAAAGTTTATATAAATGACAAAACTCGGATGTTTGAAAGTAAACACGTCATGTTTGCATAAATAACGATATAATTTTTAGAAAAAGACATGTTTTCACGACATGGTTTTAGCTCATCAAACACATAACACATTATTCTTCAAAACTACGAGTCTAAATTTAATATTACTTCTTTCTTTTAGCCAAATCAGTACGCGGTGTGATTTTCTCCTTCTCTTCTTCTCGTCTTCTCCCCTCTCTCATTATTTTCAATTCTAAATGAATGCAAAATTTGTATGATTTGATTTCATTTCTTATATTTTCAGACCGTCAATAAATGGACCAAATTAAAAGAATTTTCAACATTATGTTAGCGATGATAATAAATTCTAAATTATTTGTTTAGAAATTAAAATATTCATGCATATAATATTAAAAAAATTTATTCAACAATTAAAAAAATTAAAAGAATAATATTAAATATCAATAAAATGGCAACATGATTTGGTAAACAAATTAAAAATATTTTGAAAGAATTAAAACGAAAATTTGTTAAAAAAAATATAAATAAAAAATATTATTATTCAATAAAATTAAAAATTAACAAAATTGAAAAAATGAAAACAATTAATATTGAATGAATATTTAAAATCATTGCTAATTTTGCAAATTAAAAATATCTACAAAAAGAATAAAAAAAATTATTAATTAATATTATCTCTTGATTGGCACATAAATTATATATGAAACAAAATTATTTTTTAATTATTGCTTTGATTTAACAACTAATGGATAATAAAAATTTTGAATAAGGTTAAATTGGGAAGTTTATACTAAAATTGGGTATTTCTTTTATGGTTTTTAGAAGTATGACATTTTTGAAGTAAAAGTTACAAAAGTGGGTACTATTCATGTAGTACCCTATAAAAAATGAACTTAATATGCAAAAGTTTTGATCAAATAACAAATTGAAAAGAATTATGTAATACCCCGCTCATTTAATACTAATAATCGAATTTTATTATATTAGAGCTTTTACATCCGTTAAGAATAATAAAACTTCGATGTTGAGTTTCATTTTAGGTTATTAATTTAAATCGAATAACTATTTAAACACAAATTTAAAACGAATCAATTTAAATAAAATAATCGAACTATTTAAGTTCACTAAATAGACTCATTTGTCTAATTATAAGAAAGTAACAAAAAGAAATTATAATATCAAACAAAAGTTATAATAATAAAATCACACTTAGTCCCTCTGCAACAAATAATTTACATAAATAGTTGGGGTACACATTACAAATGAATTATCTAAGCTATCACCATACCTATTCTACCAACTTAAATCATTTGCCAAAAACAATTTAAATTTTCAACAGACATAACCCAACACCATGTTGTCAAACTCCATGTCTTCTATACCACAAAGTTTTCCACCACAAGTTTCTCTCCATACACCCCCATTGCTATCACATTAGATATAAACTCCCCTCCTTCACTTGTGTACTGCAAAAAGAAGAAAGAAGGAAAGAGGAGAAAGGAAAAGCCGTAGAAGCAACAAACCCAATAATGCACAAATCCAGTACACTTCCACCTCCAACTCCACCTTCAAGTAAGTTTTATCCACAATATCAAGTTCATAAATTAACCTTAGTACATTGAAGCTTTAATCTTTTACATAATAAAGCTAGAGATTTTGATAAGGATGTGAGAAGTCGAGAATGTCACTAACACAAAAATATAATAAGTGAATAGAAAGATTAAGAAAAATGGAATAAAGAAATAAAAGAAAGAAAAAGATTGTTGAGAAATATTTATAATGGTTTTGATTTAGATTCCAAAACATCTCCCGAAAGATGTATTATTATCAAAGCTGAAATTTGGTTATTAGTCTTACTTTAGAACTCACTTGTTAGGGTGTTCAGTTTACAGGTATACAATCTGAAGGACTCAAGACTAAAGATCAAGACCAGTACTGAAGTTTCCCACAACTCAGTTTATATGCCAAAACTGAAGGACCATGCCACTGAAGATATGCCTGAAGTTTTGAAGTTGAAGTTAATTGAAGCAAGAATCAACGCCAACTGAAGTCCTGCACTGAAGTTTCAACTGAAGTCAAAGCCAACTACTGAGTAACACGCTACAACTATAAAGATCTCTGTAGGTGAAGCATATCTTAGTTGCAGACACCAAAAATGACAAAAAGGACGGCGATTCCAACGAGAAGAATTTCAAATGCTACGGACAAAGCTCTCTATCACAACGGATATATTCTTGAGAGTGCTCTATATATATCCCGCTGCTTCAAACGTTTCAAACACCGGTTACCAAGAACATCCAAGCTCACTGCTATTTCTTAGTGTGTTCTTAAGTAGCGATATACATTGTAACCGAAGAATAGATCTAGCCTAGTTTTAGTTCATAGCTAGAAGTGATCAGAATTATTTGCTTATCAAACTATCAAAGGTTGATCACTGTAAGACACCTCTCCATTCATTTGGAAACCCTCGATTCACATCGAGTCACGTGGACGTACGAGCTTTTATCTCCGAATCACGCAAACCAACTCATGTGTCTTCTCTATTTACAATCAGTATTTATTTACTTACATCTATTACATCAATTGAATACTGATTAAATGCAAAGTGTAACTTTAACATTAAACTTTCTGACAAACGAGTAAGTTTTTAAACCACCACTTCCACACGTATATTTAAGATATTAGTCCATCAGTCAAACACTAAGTGTAGACTGAAGGATTGCTATCTAAAGTTAACCACTCTATTGAAGCTACCTCCCTTCAGGCTTGAGACTCCACTTAAACTTGTCTTAATCTAAAAAAATTTTAACTAGTGTATTCCCCCTTTACATTCAGTATATTCGTTACGGGATCAACAAAGAAAACATAAGAAATTGGAAAGGAAGGAAATGGGTGTAGTGGTTTCTGCAATTAAGGAAGAAAGCAAGAAAAAGGAAAAGGGGTGGGGGTGGGGGTGGGGGTGGGGGTGGGGAGTGGAAAAGGGGTGGCCGTGGAGAGTGACGAAAGAAAAGAGAAATGAGAGCGAGAGAAAGAGAGATGGGAGGGTGGGAAGAGAGCTCGTTGGAAAGAAAGAAAAATTGAATAAGAGAAATAGGAAATGAAAATAAATGGAGAAATAAAACAAAAGGTACATTGTGCCATTTTAAGCCTTGATAATATAATTATACGGGCCAAGCCCAATAATATTTGTTTGGTCTAATTAAATTATAATGGGCAATTGTTATGGGTCATAAGTTAATTAGCTATGATCTTAAATAATTAATGATGATGTATCTTAATTAATGATAGCTTTAATTTATTAAAAGCTATAAGACGAGCTAAGATTTTCGAAGAAAATTCTAGATTCGTTTCTAGAAAATAGAATGGATATGAAACTCTAAAAGCTAATAATTAACTTTGAATTAGAGATATATTTATTTAGATTTTAAGATTTCTAAATAGCATGTATATTGTGAAGGTTAAGTACAATGTGTAAGAGAAATTGAGTGTGAGGATTAGCACTGCTTCTCTAAACTTGAAGGAGGTTTTAAACGATGGATTTATTCCAAGAGGTGGGTTTAGTTTTCTCAAAATTATGTTTGAGTTATATAAGTTCTGATATTACAAAATGAAATGTTATCCATGTTTCACTTTTTGAGATAATAAAGTTCTGATATTGCAAAATTAGCTATATATATATATATAATTCTTATTGATCTAATATATATATATATATATATATAGTTCATATACAAAATGAGTTTTTGGTATAAAATAGGAAATGATCTTATTTTAGTAGATCAATGGTTATGATCTATTCAAATTTATTAATTTTCAAATATATTAAAATAATCCAAAAATATTATGATAAGGTCATTTATGTAATTAAACTGGATAGAGAAATAATCAATCCCACTAATTAAGGTAATAGTGCTTATTATAAAGAGAGAGAGAAAGAGAATTAATAGAAATGCGCATGAGGTCGCTGCTTTGTTTTAATTACGTTATTGGATTGATAACACAATAATTTTGCATTGAACCAGACTTCAGTTTTGCATTACAAAATTGAACAGTATATATTATCATTTGGGTTCAATTACCCCGTACATGAATTACTTCAGTTACATTATTTCATTGTTGCATTGATAATTACGTTGATAATTTTCATTGAAAAAGAATTGACGGAAGGGGCGATGAATTCATGACAGGTAGGTTTGTTTAAATTACGTTGTTGCATTGATAACACGACAATTTGCATTGAACCAGACTACAATTACTACAGTTACATTGTTGCATTGCTGGTAAGCATGATGTCAGGGACGATGAATTCATGACAAATATGTCACGCCCGCTTTCTACTAATTCTAGTAAAGCCGGGAACATGACCAATGAAAGAATAAATGACAAGAGGAAGATGATAAATATTCCATTTCATAACATAAGTAAGGACATATCCCGTAAATCGGGAAGTCAGAGTCATACGCTCGTTACATTACATAACCGAATTTAGAGTTTAATCTCAGATCTACTACATAAAAGTCTAGCAGCGGAACTTTCAGGATCGCATAACGAAATCCTACGTGTATGAAGACACGCAGAACCCCCAAGAGTCAGCTACTATGGAGTCCGACAAAAGCACGACAAAGCGCCCACATCTTCTTCATTCTTATCCTGCACGTTTAGAAATACATGCAGGGCTGAGTACAAATTGTACTCAGTAGACACGTGCCGAAATCGCACACATACATATATAACTGTCAAGCCATTCGAGTGAATCATAGGGATTTTGTCTCTAAAGCACCTATGTTCACAAAATCATTTATTGAGAAAGTTCTAGTTTGACTGCAGTCCTAGTTCTTTGTAATCAACCATATCTGAAGTTTCTATGTGTCGGGAAAGTGGCCACTTCCCACAGACACTCGACCGGTCAACATCTAGATGACTCACGGTCCTGTGTACACTAGTCCGAGTAGCATATCTAATGTACTGGGACCCGAATTTGATTATACATATAACAGATAGGCATCATACATAAATCAAAACATTTATGGCAAGACAGTGCTTTTGAAAACATCTCATTTCATTTGAAAGCATACACACATATATTTTCATAGGGTAAGAAAAGCCTACTTGAATGGTCTTGATTGGTGTTTGTCTTGTTCTCGTGTTGCGGATCCGACCTCTCGTCGAAACCTTTCATAAGAATCTCGAGTGAGGTATAATCTTCTAGTGCTTTTAACATATTCTAAGTATAAAGAATATTTTCCTTTTATGGCTTGGGAATTATTCTCAAATCTCTACTCAACTATTATACGAGTCTAGAAATTGAAATTCTAGAGGGGTCGTAAATGATGGTTTCTAAGTCACCTTACGATTCGGTAATTTACTATATCCAATAAATAATTATTGGGCAACATATATATATATATAAGGTATTTCTAATTTAATATTTTGATGTTTAAATCAAAATAACTAATTTATCTAGATTTAACTAACCTCAAACATCATATTCTAAATGTGGTTTATAATTTAATCATTTCTTATGATCAAATTTCAAATACTCAATTAAATTCTAATTTAGCAAATTGAGTTCAACTTTTATAGAAGAATTCTATATACATAGTCTAACTTATGAATTCAAATTAACATATAACTAATTAATCCAATTTTAATTAATTGCATAAGTTATAGCTCGTTAACAATTTACTAATTCATCCGAATTAAATTAAATCGGTGCGTTCTAATTTTTTTATTTCGGCCCGTAAAGTTTAAATCTCGACCCGGCAAATTTTACTATACTCGGCCCGTCTAATATTTACTTCCAAGACTAACTATTTCTAATTATAAGGTTTAATTATTTTATTTTAATATAAAGCCCATACTTAACTAATTTAACTATTATCATAATTTAATATATATATATATATATATGTATAAGTGTGTGTGTGTGTGCATGCATGGGATGTCTTTCTCCCACTTCACCCTTCCTTCTTCTTCTCTCTCGTCGTCTCTACTCCGCTCTTTCCATCTCTGCCTCTCCGATCACTACCGCGCCACCATCACCACGGTCCAGTGTCGTGATTTTACTCATTCAAGACTTCTCTCTCTCTCTCTCGTTCTGCCCTCTATCTCCCCCGTCGCCTCCTCTCTCTCGCTCTTTCTTCTTCTTCTTTCTTCCTTTCCTTTCTCACTATTTCTTTCCCACAGACACGCAGCACTGCTGCCACCTTCCATTTCTCCGTTTCTTCACGTCGTACTACCATCACCGCGCAGCTCCGTGCTCCTGCTCGCGCACCGCCACAGCGCTGTCATCGCAGCCGCAGCAGCAGCGCCGCCACAGCAGCATCGCGGCAGCAGCAGCAGCATCGCGGTAGCAGCAGCAGCAGCAGCAGCTCGCAGCAGCATCGCGGCAGCAGCAGCAGCAGCAGCAGCAGCTCGGCAGCAGTAGCAGCAGCAGCAGCTCGCAGCTGCATCGCCGGGCTC
>JAPKLX010000005.1:2807932-2827039 GCA_026898415.1 Leonotis leonurus
AGCAGCAGCAGCAGCTCGCAGCTGCATCGCCGGGCTCGCGTAGCAGCGAGCTCCAGCATCGGCTTCCAGCGCCGAGCTCCCGCGCGCGCCAGACTTCTCCGCCCGAGGTCCAGCTCGCTCCATTGCCGAGCTCCAGCCTGAGCTCCAGCACCGAGCTCCAACCGAGCTCCAGCGCCGAGCTCCAACCGAGCTCCAACCGAGCTCCAGCGCCGAGCTCCAACCGAGCTCCAACCGAGCTCCAGCGCCGAGCTCCCGCACGCCTCCTCTATCTTCTCCATCGTGCTCTCCCGCTTCTATTTATATTCTTTGTTTGTTTCATTTCTGTTTTACTTAGTTATGGAACATTTATGTTGGTTTCGGTTGGTTCAAGGTTGTTCGAGGTAGCTCGAAGCTGTGCGGGGCTGTTCGAGGTCCGCCGGAGCCATTCGGGGCCTGCTCGAGGTCAACCGAGGCTGTCCGGAGCCGTGTGGAGCTGCTCGAGGTCTGCCGGAGCCATTCGGGGCCTGCTCGAGGCCAACCGAGGCTGCCCGGAGTTATGCGGGGCCATTCGGAGCTTGTCCGAGGTGCTTCGGAACTGTCCGAAGCCATTAGGAGCTCGTCCGAAGTCGTGCACCACCGCTTCCTTAATTAAATAGGTAACTTCTCTTCTCCCTTCTTTTCTTCGTCAAGTAGGTTTTAGATTTAGGATAAATTGCATATCAATATTCACCTGAGGCGTGTTCTATTCCTATGTAGATGACATACTTTTCTAAAGTTTAAACTACAGCACCTAAGTTCAGAGTTTAGCATTCTAAGTTCAAAACCAGTTCTTTTAAGTTCGAAACATGCTAGGTTCATTCTAAGGTTGTTTTGCATGCATAATCCATTCCTAAATCTAGTTTTAAGAAGCATGTACATAAAATGCTAGAGCTTCAAACTCTTACCTCAACTGTCTCTATATTCTCTTTCGCGATTCTTCAAGCTCAAATTTTGGCAGCGTTTCGGGGTGGATAATATTTGGGTGTGGTTTAAGTTCAGAATTTCACCCCTTATATAGGGAGGATTGAGTCTCTGTTCTTTGCTAATCATATGCGCATGCCTCTTCTATTGGATTTGCAGATTATGGTGATTGGGGAGAAGCTGGAGAGTCACTGTGTAGCTAGGCGTAGGGGAGCAGTGCACGCTAGTTCATGATTTGGAGAAGATGAACAGTTTGCACGCTTGTTTTGCTTCATGGGTTACTGTTCATTGGCTTGTTTTTTCTACTGAACTACACGTAACTTGCTTTATGAATGTCTATATACATATATACATCTATATATGTATAGTATATCCTTGTGTGTTATATTTTGTATCTAATAAATCATACTAATCAAATATGCATTACTAATTATTCTTCCTATTGTAACAAATAAATATTTGTACTATTTTAATACTAATAATGGAACTAAGCATATCAAGCATTAATCACCCGTAATGAATATCTTCGTGAATGAGATAATATCAAGTGATGATATTAACTAATAAATTTCTGCAATTGCTCGTTATTCTAAATATACATCAAACATTTGGCCTCGTAATTTAATCCAAGTATGCGCAATTAGAGAGATTTTAGAGCTTTAGAAAATTTATTTAAGATTTAAAAGACGGGATATTACAAAATATGTTTGTTTTAATTACGTTGTTGCATTGATAACACGACAATTTGCATTGAACCGACTTACATTTTTGCATTACTTCAGTTATATTGTTGCATTGATAATTACGTGGTTGCATTGTTGTAAGCGTGAATGTGGAAGATTTCTTGGCAAAGAGAATAAGATTTTTTGGTGGTTGGGTGATAACGATAACTTACCATATCACCATAATTAAAAGTGAGAGAAGAATTTTCAAATTAATACTGTAGACACGCCTAATAACCATTTTCCATAAATTTCAAGATTAAATCTACACTATTAGATTTAATACAATAGATGGACATGATTACTTCTTTAAAATATATAAAAACTGCAAAATGAAAATAAAATAAATTTTGAATCAGATGTAGACATCATATATTGAGTTCTGAAAAAAAGGAAAATCGTCAAAATCAGTTCATTACCATATATTGAGCGACAATCTTGTAAAACTCATAACAAATTGAAAACACGACGGATTTACATAACAAATTGAAAACACGACGGAATCGAGTGATTCGAATAGAAGAATACTCATATCTTAACCAAGTGTTATAAACTAGAGAAGTTATGCAAATACAACAAGAAAAGAGGGGCAGCGAAACATCTCAGAATAGAGCATTGTTTTACTTCAAATATTTCATTCACTCTAAATTTCTCTTAATTCTAATATATCATTTAATTCTACAAACTTAATTCAAACTTCATGGATTAATTAATTTATATTAAAAATTTACAGAATGTAAAGTCCTTTGAAATAAATATTAAGCATTTAGGTGTCGTTTACTTTGAATCATTTAGGTGTCGTTTACTTTGAATGATTACTTGGATTGATAAAAGAAGTGATTGATTATTTGAATGATAAGATTATAAATTTTGTTCAAAATCAAGTAATCTATTATTTATCCATCAAAGTAAACATTAAATTAATTTGGACTAATTTTATCGGTCCTTCTTATCATTAAAAGTAAACATCACCTTACAGTAAGAGAAGTAAGAGAAGGGAAAAAGAGATACGGTATTGTAATTGCCTGAAGAACTTTGGAAGAAAAATATTTTTTAAAGATTGAAGAAGAAAATCGTATGACTATGTTCTTATAATAAGAAGATTAACTTGAATCCCTATAATTTCTCAACTATAATGCGTTACCTATGACAGTTACTAAAAATAAGCACTACGCCATATTTTATTAAATTCTCATTCATTATTAATCCTTAATATATACGTGCATCTATATGCATATAAGAAAGAGATCAAATAAAAATAATTCTTCATGAGTTAACTAAAAATATAATAATTAATTTTACTTTAGATATCAATATATATATATAATATACAAAGTAATCAAGAGCACAATTTATCCCATTAATTTATAAGAATTAATTTAAAAATTTCATTTTTATTTAAGGAACTAGTATATGTACTGGTACACGAAAAAATATAATTTATATCATATATGTGAGAGGATCATCTCTCATTTTTTTATTATATAATTTATCATTCGACTTGAAGAGTTATTCATTAGTGCAATGAATATGTATTGTCGTAATTAGAGATATCAAAATTATCAACTCAAAATTTTTAAATTTGTGAAATCCTTCCAAACTCGGTCAAAAAAATTCGATCTTATAAATATAATACTCAATCCAACCATTATGGGCTGTCAGGCGAACATATTTTACTCGTCCATTTTACGTACTATTATTTTTAATTTAATAAATCTTTGTACAATGAATATTTTTACTTTAGAAAATATTGAGAATAAAATATTTTAATTTTAATGATTCAAGGTTATATTTTAAATATTTTAATTAAAAAATAAAAATATATATTGTTCATAATAGTCGAGCTTTTTTAAGCTTGATTTTTTTTTTGCATGGATTTTTCAGGTCCAATTATTTTCTGACCTCAAATTTTGAAGCCCAACCCAGTCCAAAACTTGACTGGCCCGAGGGGACAGGTCGAGTCAGACCTTTTATGATAGTCTTATCCACGACTCACATGTTGATAAATAAATCATTACGAAAATCGATAGTTGATTAAAAATATTATTTTAACATATATATTAATAATCTAAATAAATTGTAGGTCTTACTATATGATTCATAATATTATTCTGTAGATTTATATTCATATAAGAAATAATCTTTAAATGATAAATGTGAAAAATATTTCAATAATTCATTTTAATAAATCCATAATTGTGATTGTTTACAAATTAACTAATATATATAGACCCTACATCAATCTATCATCAATGTTTAAAATTAATGAAATTTAATTTCTTTATTTTCTATTCTTATATGAATGTGGATGTTTCTTTAATATAATTTAAATTATATAAAAAATTACAACTATTTATTTATTAAAATGGATGGTTGAGACATTTTCTCATTTCTCATAAAGTAGTAGTACAAATTATTGTTGAAAACTTATTTGATATATTAAGTAATAGTAATTTCAAATAACATTTTGATTAAATTAATTATCACAACATATACAATATTTTATATTTTTTACTTATATAATTGTTATATATCATACCTCCATTATAAATTTTAATAATATAGATTAATTTTATATGATTTACAAAATAATAAAATAAACTATTTTTTTGTTCATAATTAATATGATATAAAATTATAGATAATAACAAAATATTTAATATTAATAATAAAAAAAGAAAAAAATGAAAAAAAATATATATAGATTACGTATAGCAACATTTATATGAGAATGTGTATATATAAATTTTTCATATTTACAAGTACACATAACAAAAGGTACCAAAAATTAATGATTCTATTAATATGTGTTAGGAAATATTTATTAAGTGTTTTGATTCAGATTCCAATACCTTCCCTGAAAAGATGTAGTAAGACAATACTGAATCTTAGTGTTTTGTCTAAGAACTCATATGTTAGGGAGTTCTAATTTTTCAGGTACACTGAAGGACATCTCCACTGAAGATTCAAGTTATCCCAAAACTGAAGGACCTTCTCCACTGAAGTCAGTCCTGAAGTTTTGAAGTTGAAGTTAGAAGCTAAAGTCTTTGCCAAACTGAAGATCAGTACTGAATGTCCATACTGAAGTATAAACTGAAGATCAGTACTGACTGCCCTCACTGAAGTTATCCACTGAAGTCTGCACTGAAGCCCTATACTGAAGTTCCCCACTGAGTGACAGCCTAGTCAGTAGACCCTCCCATTTATAGCAAAAATCTCGGTTAGGTGAACAAGATCTTTATGCAGACACCTAAAATGGCAAAAAGGACGAAGACTCCAACGGGAAGAATTCAAATCAAAGCTCTATCTCACAACGGCTATATCTTTGAGAGAGCACTATAAATACCCGATGCTTCAAACACTTCAAGACACCGGTTACCCTGCTATCAACTCTTTATTGCTATCATCGCTCTCAAGCTTCAAAGCTTTCAGTCCAGAACACATCAAGCTCTCAGTTCTTACTTCTTAGTGTTCTTAGCAATCATTTGTAACTGAAGAACAATCTTAGTTTTAGAATTAGTTCTAAGCTAGTAATGATCAGTACAACTGTAAATCCAACCTTCACAGTTGATCACTGTAAGATTGTTATCTCTCCATTAAGTTGGAAACCCTCGACTAACATCGAGTACTCGTGGACGTAGGAGTTTTTATCTCCGAACCACGCAAACCAAATCCTGTCTCACTGTCTCATTTAAATTTTAGTATTCCTTATTCTTTATATATATCATTAATTGAATACTGACTAAGTGAAAAGAGAAACATTGCATTAAGTTTTCTGAAGCAAACGAGTAAGATTTAAAGCCACCACATTCCGCATACTTGAGATATTAGTCCATCAGTCAAACACTCAGTGTAGACTGAAGGATTCCTATCTCTAAGTCATCTCTCTCACTGAAGTACCTCCCTTCAGTTCAGGAGACACAGAAAGTTTTTTTAACTTGCAAAAATTGACTGGTGTATTCCCCCCCCCATACACTCAGTTTCACTCGTTTCGGGACCAACAAGTGGTATCAGAGCAGTGTGTTTAACTACCACTGTTTCTTAGACCCAAGGTTTTTAAACTGATCTTTTCAGAAAACTCATCTGCATTTTATCTAACATCTTCCATGGAGAACACTCTCAGATTACCCATGTTCTCAGCAGAAGACTATGACTACTGGAAGTACAGGGTGTCCTCCTTCCTGAAAGCCCATCATGTCATGATGTGGCAAGTAATTACCACAGGACCCATAAAGATCTTCAAGACATTTTCTCAAGAAATAACTGGAACAAGAGATCCAGGATCAGAGTTCAAGCCACTGAATGAGTATACAACCGATGAGAAGAAGATCGGTGGATTAGATGATTATGCAAAACATATCATTTCAGGAACGCTTGAAAGGCCCATGCTGGTGCACATCCAACATTGTGAATCTGCAAGGGAGATGTGGGAAACCCTCGAGCAAATGTGTGCAGGATCTGATGAAATCAAGGAAAACAAACTAACCCTTGAATGCCAAAAATATGATGCTTTCTTGCAGGTACAAGGAGAATCCATCAGTGAGGTGGAACTCAGATTCATGCAAATACTCACATCTGTCAGAGCACTGAAGCCTGCCAAATACACTCAACGAGAAATCAACCTAAAGATCGTATGGTGTCTTCGACGTGAAGACTGGTTGCCATACCAAATCCAAATAAGTGGGCGACCAGATTTCAACACACTCACAACAGCTGCCATCTTCAGTGTACTGAAGAGTCACGAGACAAGGCAAAAGATATTGGATATCTCAAATCCAATTAGAGAAGCAACTCCTATCTCTACCGCATTTCAAGACATTGTCGCCTTTAAGGCTGACAAGAGTCCAGCCAAAGAATCAAAACCAGAGACCTTGGACCTCGAAGGTATGACTAAGGCTGAACTGATGGAACAATACGTTTTAATGGCAAAACGTTTTGAACGTTCAGATCTGAAAAACAGCCGCTTCAGAAAGTTCCATAGAGACAACCGTGCCAGAAGAAGCACACCATCAACTGAAACTTCCACCTCTACATCCAATCAGGACGCGACTGCCACTCAGTCCAGGCCTGAACGACCACAGTACAGCAAAGGAGTTTGCTATGAGTGTGGAGCTTCAGATCACTTCAAGCCAGATTGCCCTGACCTAAGCAAAAAGGAAAGGGAAGAACTAAGGCTAAGAAGAGATCAGCGAAATGCTGAAATGAAAGCAATGCTGGTTGATGATGATCCAGATCAGATCAACACACCCTCCAAATCAAGCTATGAGAGACATTTCTCAGATGATGAAGATCTGGGGCTCCTTGCCACTGAGGAAGAGGAGTCACCTGAAGTGTTCTGCTTGATGGGAAATGGAGAGTTCGTTCCTCAGGTAATCTATGCGCATGTCATGCCTGAAGGATATGTAGATCCTAAGATCAAATACTCAACATCATATGCATCCAAACCATCTACTCCATCCATTGCATCAAAGCCAGAGTTTCAGATTGTATCTGAAAACCCACCTACTGAAATATCCAAGACTGAAAATACTTCAGTTGAGGATGAAGAGAATATGGATGATGAGGCAACAGTCTCACTAGAAGATTATGAATCCTTATCTAAAGATTTCAGAAATCTGCAAGCAATCTTTCTAATGATAAAGAAAGATAATGAAGATCTTACATCCAAGCTGGATGTTATACAAACTGAAGGCTTATCTAAAAGCCTATCTGATACTGAATCACATGAGATATTTCATCTCAAGAAAGACATTGATGCAAAGAACAATGAGATATTGTTCAAGGATTCTCAAATTCATGAACTCACTGAAAGAAATGATTTGCTATCTAAAAGAATTGAGTATTATAAGACAAAGGTTGAAACATGGACCAAGTCTGGATATACAAATCACTTGTTGAGTAGTCTCAACAACCAAAAGGCAAGGGCCTTGGTTTCAGTCAAGACAAGGCCAAAGTACATTTCCTGAAGGTACCCAAACCATCATTTCCAATTATATCCTTTGTGAAAGCCACTGACAAGGCCTGCACTGAGGATGTAATTATCACTGAATCTGGCAAAAACAAAGTTGCTTCTAAGTCCCAAGGGAAGAAGCTACTGATTAAAAACCAGCCTAAACTGAAGGCTAAGGTCGCTACTGAAAAACCTGTGTCTACTGAAACATCTGCCACTGAAAAACCAAGGCAGGTTTTCAGAAAGAATATTGTTCCTAAAGGGAACACTGACACTGAAAAGAAGGCTTTCAGGAAGCCTAAGGCAACTGACAAGCCTAAGGTTACTGAAAAGCCAAAGGCCAAAAGGAACCAAGCACATAGACAACATGCTACTGAAAAGCATGAGACAAGGAGATACTTTCAGTCTCCTGAACCACGCTACTATAAAACCAAGTGCTCTCACTGCACTTGCTCTTCACATGGTTCAACCCCTAGAAGTTATGACTCAAGAAGTCATAGAACTCAACGATGGGAGTCACACTTCAACAGATATGAACACTGGAATTCATCACCTAGTTCATATCACTCTGATTTCTCCAGAAGAACCCATGAATTCTATACTCCCCCAGTCCACTATTATGCACCAAGACATTCAGTGCATACTGAAAAACGATGGACTGAACCTCAACATACACATGCTAACTTTAAGGCAAGATCCAAGCCTGAAGTGAGCATGAAATATGTTCCAAAGAAGAAATCTGAGAAATCTGACTCTCAAAAGAAGAAACATGTTGCATCTGCACCTATCATAAGGCAACATTGGGTGCCAAAGCATTGCATGCATACTGAAACTGGATCTAGTTCAAAGCTGGATCCTGAGACTCAGTAATCGCAGGACTCAGGACCAAGGAGAGGTGCACAAAAGGAGCAGTCCAGCTGGATCATTGACAGTGAATGCTCAAGGCACATGACTTTTCAAAGAGAAGCCCTCTCCAACTATATCGAGAAAGATGGTCCTCAGGTAACCTTTGGTGATAACTCTAAGGGTTTCACTAAAGGGTATGGTACTCTCAGTATAGGGAATGTTTCAATTGATAATGTTTCCTATGTCTCTGGCCTGAAGCACAACTTACTTTCAGTAAGTCAGTTGTGTGATAAAGGATTTAATGTTGTGTTTAGTTCTGAAGAGTGCAGGATCAATAAGCTCACTGATGAGACCACCGTTATGAAAGGCTTCAGGGTGGGAAATATTTATGCTGCAGACTGGAAAGCCTCCTCCCCTGAAACATGCCTGGTCTCCAAGAGCACTTCAGAACAAAGCTGGCTATGGCACAATAGACTCAGTCACCTGAACTTCAAAGTCATTAATAGACTTTCAAGACACAGTCTAGTGCGTGGATTGCCCAACTTGATCTTTGACAAAGATCACATATGCGGAGCTTGCCAAAGTGGAAAGCAAATTAAAGCTTCATTCAAGACCAAAGAAGCCCCATCCACTGAGAAGATTCTTCAACTCCTTCACATGGATTTATTTGGACCAGTGACTCCACTGAGTACCAATGGTAGAAAATATTGTCTTGTTATTACTGATGATTTTTCTCGTTACACATGGACAGTGTTTCTCCACCACAAAAATGAAACCATGGAGAGAATACCAGCCTTGCTCACCAAACTGAAGAATCAGAAGTCAACAAATGTTCTAACCATACGCACTGATAGAGGAACTGAATTCCTCAATGCAAAGATTTCAGAATTCTGTGCAAATATGGGGATTGAACATCAGACTTCAGCAGCAAGAACTCCACAACAAAATGGCGTAGCAGAAAGAATGAATAGGTCACTGAAGGAAGCTGCAAGAACTATGCTCAATAGTTCAGGAGTGCCAAAGAAATTCTGGGCTGAAGCTATCAACACTGCTTGCTACACTCAGAACAGATCCTTACTGACCACACGTCAAGGAAAGACTCCATATGAACTATGGAATGACAGGAAGCCTACTCTTAAATATTTTCGTGCATTTGGTTGTATGTGTTATATTCACAATAATGGTAAAACTCAGTTAAAGACATTTGATGGCAAGGCTGATCCAGGATTCTTCCTTGGATACTCAGAGGAGAGTGCTGCCTATAGAGTCTTTAACAAGAGAAGCTTTATAGTAGAAATAACACCTAATGTTATTCTTGATGAATCTATTTATGAGTACAGGTTAAAGGAAACTGAAGTTATCACTCAAAGACTTCAGAATCTGAACTTACAACCTTCAGTTCAAAGTCCAAAGGAGATTCTCATCTTGAATTTAGAAGAAGATAATGAAGAGAACACCTATATTGAAGAAACAAACATCAGATTAGATCAAGACATGGAGTCCACTGAAGTTAGAGCTTCAGAATCTGACGATAGGACTCCAGTCCCTGACCCTGAAACTGAATATTCTTCTCCTACTGAACCTGAAAATCTCACCTCTGAGATTCCACCTAGAGAAGAAGACATCCAATCTGAAGAGCTAATTGATGTTCAGATTCTACCTGAAGTACAAACACATACTGACAATCTCACCACTGAGATTCCATCACCAACTTTAGGGAGTAACAGTCCTAACTTAGTGAATATTCCTATAACTGTTGCTACTAACAATATTTTGGCCAGTTCAGATAAAGTTATTTTGCAGGATATTCAACAAACTGAATATGTAAGAGCCAACAATCAAGGGGGAACAAGCATAGTCCCTCAGACTGAAGATGATTTCAATCCATTTCAACGAAGCCCTTCAGTAACAACACCACCTCCTAGTCAAAGGATGGACTTAATGATCATTACTGAAGAAGACATGCGTAGAAGAAGAAGATGGATTGAAGATCACCCTACTGAATCATTGATTGGAAGTCTACAAAGAGGAGTTCAGACCAGAAATCAAATTCAGGCAGAAATGGTCCAGCCATTAGCCACTGTTGAAGGTCCTACTGACTCCACCACTGAAGAACAACTACTGATTAAGGCAGATGTGGCACTATTCTCAGATGAAAACTTTCTACACAGCTGCTATCTCTTCAACATTGAACCCAAAGACGCTCAGGAAGCCCTTCAGGATATGAATTGGGTCTCCGCGATGCAAGAGGAACTGAATGAATTCACCAGGAACCAAGTTTGGGAACTTGTGGATCGTCCTAGGCATCAAGGTGTCATTGGTGTGAAATGGGTCTTCAAGAACAAGAAGGACGAACTAGGAGAAGTTGTTCGCAACAAGGCTAGACTGGTTGCCAAAGGTTACTGCCAAGAAGAAGAAATTGATTTTGATGAAACCTTTGCACCAGTAGCCAGACTGGAAGCTATCAGACTCTTCCTCGTCTATGCAGCTCACATGAAGTTCAAGGTCTACCAGATGGACGTGAAGAGTGCATTCCTGAACGGCGTACTGAAGGAAGAAGTATACGTGGAGCAACCACCAGGCTTTGAAACTGACTACACCAAAGTGTATAAACTACACAAGGCTCTTTATGGGCTGAAACAAGCTCCTAGAGCTTGGTATGACACTTTGTTTGTTTTTCTTATTGAATCAGGTTTCAAGCGAGGATCAATGGATAGAATACTATTCACAATCAAGTATAAAAGAGACATATTAATCGTTCAGATTTATGTTGATGATATTATATTTGGTTCGAAGTCTCAGAAGCTTCGTGACAAATTTGCCAAGTTGATGAAGACTCAGTATCAAATGTCAATGATGGGAGAGATGGGATTCTTCTTAGGATTTCAGATCAAGCAGTCCCCTGAAGGCATCTTCATCAATCAAGCCAAATACACAAAGGAACTGATCAACAAGTTTGGCGTTCAGAACAGCAAGGCAACCAAGATTCCAATGAACACCAATGGCAAAATTGAACCAGATCCTGAAGGAAAGCCACTCAGTCAGACTGAGTATAGAGGAATCATTGGATCTCTTCTATATCTCACTGCCAGCAGGCCAGACATTACCTTCGCAGTTGGAGTGTGTGCACGCTATCAAGCCAACCCTAAAGAGTCACACATGGAAGCTGCAAAGAAGATTCTGCGTTACCTGAAGGGCACACCCAACCTTGGCTTATGGTATCCTTCAGATGATAACTTAGAACTAACTGGTTATTCTGATGCTGATTTTGCAGGTTGCAAGTTGGATAGGAAATCCACTTCAGGTACCTGTCAGTTCTTGGGAAACAAACTGATTAGTTGGTTCTCCAAGAAGCAGACTTCAGTTGCTACATCAACCACTGAAGCTGAATACATGGCTGCTGAAAGTTGCTGCTCTCAGATTCTCTGGCTCAAGCAACAGGTTAGAGACTATGAAGTGCCTACCACTCAGGTTGCAATCTATTGCGACAGTTCAAGTGCCATTGCAATTACTCAGAATCCAGTTCTACACACAAGGTGCAAGCACGTGGACATCAGGCATCACTTCATACGAGTTCATGTTGAGAAGAAGGATGTCACTATCGAAAGATACATACAGACATTCAAAGAGCAGACATCCTCACCAAGCCACTGGAAGAAGCTAAATTCAAAATGCTAAGTGGAAGACTTGGCTTACTGAATCCAGACCTCTCATAAAAGTCTTCACTGAAGGTACAACTCTACCCTATCTAACTAATGTCTTAAAGACTCACTGACTCAGTATCCTTAGTATACTGAAGTCTTGATCATAATAAGACACAAAACAATGTGATGATTACACACTGGGTAACTCTACATAGTTATCTCAGATATCAAATCATCACACATTGCAAAACGCATGTTTAAAACTAACCCTGCAGGCCACTGAAGTAACATACTGAAAGAACTTCAGAAACTGAAGTTTTACAAAGGCCAAGACCAAGATGATACTTCAACTGAAAGATTTCAGACTAATCTTAAAGATATATTCAAAATCTGAAACTACAAGTCCACTGAAGTTTCTACAATGGCCACTGAAACGTCACAGAGTCAAGACTGAAAGAAAACACGTGGCACAATTAAAACTGAAGACTCAAACTGAAGCACTTCAGATTCTGAAGTCACCACTGAAAGGGAGTCAATCAGTTGCCAGTATCTCAACTGAAGTTTAACACTTACATTTATTTCTCGCATTTATTTCTCTAAGTGTTAATCTATTAAAATCTGAATTGATTGATATAAGCAATCTATATTTTTAGCGTACCTCGATTTTCGCAAACTTATATGATACGCTATCAAAACATTAAATGCATATCAGATTTGAACAGTATAAAGTAAATGTACTTGAGTGCTATTTTTATATATTTTGACTTTAAGATAGTCAAACGTCGCAAGTAATTTACACGCGCTGTACTTTCCCGCTCTTTCTATGACCAGCACACGTGGACAATCCCTAATCGTTGATTTCAGTAAACATGCATTTAAATCCAACCGTTGATCGCATTATATATAATTCATCTCCTTCGACGGTTATTACTTTTGCATCTGCCTTCTACCATAGCCTCTCGCTAAATTCAAAACATTCTAATCACTCTTACTGAAATCGTGTGGTTTCTACTCTTTGATAATCTCTGTGTGATCTTTCTATCTCTCATAATGTATGTGTTTTATATTGCTTAACTGTTTTTAGTACATTATGAATGCACACTGAATATATTCTGACTCTACCTGGTTTTATATTTCAGATTATCAACATGGGTAAGAAGCCACTTCCACCTGTAATGCCTCTATCTCAACTACAACAGCGGATCTTTTCTGAGCCCACTGCCATCTACTCTCAAACCGATGTGGATCAGGCAAAGACTGTCTTTGAATTGATTCAGTCTGCCGGCCTTGACACCCGCACCTCTCTTGCCCAAAGCACATTTACTCTGAAGAAGTAGTACTTTTCTACATTTCTCTGGGTTATGAGGGAGAACATCTCATGACCTCACTTCAGGTTAGGGTAAAAAACAAGGAGACTGGAGCTATTGAACGAAAGCCTGTCCCCATCAATGTCACTGAAATGCTCCAGTCAGTGTTCAAACTGAAGAATACAGGCAAGAAGAACCCTAATCAATTCCTGAAATACAAGGAAGATATCCAAGCCTTCTTCGATGAAATTCAGGCGGATGGTAAGCCCAAACCCTTCAGTACGGCAAACAACAACAAAGGACTTCTCCGTCCTGATATGCGACTTCTTCTGGATGTTGTCCAACTATGCATCCTAGGCAAGAAATCATCTCATGAACAACTAAGCTGGCAGAAGCTTAGTCTGATGCGCAGTATCTATGAAACTGATGGTACCAACTGGGTAGCAGTCATGGAGGAGCTGCTCTTGGCTGAAGCCCGAAAGATCAAGGAAGTGGACAACGGCATCACCATGACCGGGATTGAAACGCTGAACTTTGCCACCAAGGTATCAGTATTGATCGAAATGCGTTTCAAGAACGCAGAGAAGCTCTTCCCCGAGCACTCTCCCTTTGAACAAAAATTATTGTTCAGTTCAAATCTGGAAGTCCTTACTTCCATGCATGGGAAAATCAAGGCACTTCAGATGGAGGCTAAGATTCCTTCGCCTGAAGTAGATCCCATCCGAGCCATCGAGGACTACGATGAAGCTGCACCTTCTTCACCACCCAAGATCTCTCCTCCACAGACAAAGAGGAAGAGAAACCCTCCTCGACGTCCCCTGAAACTGAAAAAGCCAGCTTTGGCTTTGGTCGATGAAGACTCTCCTCCCCCTTCACCACCATCCGAGGATGAGGCCCAGTTTAAACTGGTGAAGCGCCCCCGTCGCTCCCTTATTCTCACTGCTGATCTCCAACGTCAGTTATCGCCTGAAGATACTCTCACCCTTACACAAGTTTTCCACACTTCAGGTTTGCCTCCCTCTCCTCCCAAATCTCCTCCACCTCCTCTTACCCCCACTGAAACCGTGGTTCACATCTCCTCACCTCAATCTGAACCCATCATCATCTCCTCACAACCCTCTCCTCCAAATCCACCTTCTACTGAAACCCCAACAAAACCACCTTCCTCTCCACCCACTAAAACCTCTCCACCTGAAACTTTACCTTCTTCCCCTCCCACTGAAGTCCCAACTGAAACTGAAACCATTCTACCACCACCAACCCTTATACCCACTCCCACCTTCACTGCAATACATCAATCTTTTCCAACCCAAGAACCCCAGCACAAAACACCCTCACCCTCTTCCTATCTTTCTTCACCTGAACCCACACCCCCCTCACCACCCCACACTGACCCTAACCCGACTCCAACTGAACCCCCACCTATTCAAACTGAACTTTCCTCACCCCCAACTGAACCCTCACAACCCACTTCACTCCCCACTGAATCTGAACCCCCGCGCCATGAAACCCACGACCATGCCTCCACCTCCGAACCCACTGCAACTCCTGCTCAATCCTATCTCAACCATCTTGAGTTGCAGACCATCCAACATCTCACCGCCAATTTTCCTGAACTTTACAACCACCCCCACCTAGCCCAAGCCTGCCAACGCCTCTGGTCTTGGAGGACAATCCGATTCTTGGACTCTCAGGCCCTGGATTACAAGATTCAACTGGGTGACATGAGTTCATTTTTGCTTGAGGAAGCCGATCTCCAGGCTTGTTTTCAGTTTTCAAACGCCCATGATGCATTTCTCAATGCTGAGGCACTTATTGAGGCCCAACTGGCCCACGCTGAATCCTCAGCTGGGCGTTCATACATAAGAAGGACTTCTTCTGCTGGTCATTCCTCTTCAGCTCCTTCTCAGTCCATGGCCCTAGTGCCCATTTTTACTGATTCTGATATCCCTGAAGCTCAGTCTTCAGATGGTGATTTTCTTCAGGCACACAAACTTTTTGTTGCATCTGAACTCAAGAAGTATTTTAATGCTGAGAGTTCACGCATGGTCAACCAGACGACATCCATTGTCAACGCTCTTCAAGCCTCATACTCTGAACAACTGGCTGCCCATACTCTTTAGTTTCAGAAAACAATTGCCGAGCTTACTCAAGAAAATTCTAAACTAAAGAAAGAACTCTCTCTACTTACTGCTGATATTCCAAGTCAGATTCAGGCTGCACTGAAATCTCATCTCCCTATCCTGACTGACTCTATACAAAAAGAGATCACTGCCCGCACTCCAGACTCTACGAAGATCAACAGGCTTATTCTTTCTTGCATTCACAACCGAGCGAACACTGCCTCTCTTCGCTCAGATTTTGACAATGCTAACAAAGACCTGTCTACTCTCACAACTGCTCATGGTAAATCAATTGCTCGCCAGCGTTCACGCCTGAGGTCAGCCAAAAAGCGTGCTGATTCTGCCTTCGTCCTGGCTGAGCGTGCCAAGTCTATTGCTGATGCTGCCAGCTCTTCCGCTATGAAGGCTTGCACCATAGTACGCAAACGTTTATCCAAGAATTCAGCTGCTGATCAAGTTATCTCTAATTGCCTGGCTCGCATCAGTCATATTGAAATTTTTTTCCAGAACATTGCCTCTGCAAATGATATTAACTATCAGTTCCCTGGTGTCCAACCTCTCCCTTGGAAAGCTGATCGCACTCTTCCTGAAGCTTCAGATGCTGCCAATAAGGGGGAAGGGACAGAACCTGAAAACTTGCAGCCAGTGCATGAAGAAGAAGAAGACAAAGAAGAAGAGAATGAAGAAAGGGAAGAAACTCCTGACATTGAAATAACTGATGATGAAAACAACAATCAGTAAATGACAAGGACGGACTTTCAGTTACCGTGCCTTTAGTTCTGAACTTAAATTTTCTGTATTTCATTCTGTACTGAAACATTTTGTACTGAAACTCACTAATGACTGAAATGAAATTTTTGTCTATCTTTGATCTCAACCTGATGACAACCATCTAGTTGTCCAGGCTCTGATTACCTTATTTTTTTTGGTTTGATTTACCTAACTGATTAACTAACCCATCTTTTCTTATAGTTTAAGTGTTCTCCAGCTTAGGGGGAATTTCTTTAACTTAGATAGATGTTTTCAGGTTAGGTATTGGCATCATCAAAAAGGGGGAAATTGTTGGGAAATATTTATTTTGATTCAGATTCCAATACCTCCCCTGAAAAGATGTAGTAAGACGAATACTGAATCTTAGTGTTTTGTCTAAGAACTCATATGTTAGGGAGTTCTAATTTTTCAGGTACACTGAAGGACATCTCCACTGAAGATTCAAGTTATCCCAAAACTGAAGGACCTTCTCCACTGAAGTCAGTCCTGAAGTTTTGAAGTTGAAGTTAGAAGCTAAAGTCTTTGCCAAACTGAAGATCACACTACAAAAAAATCCCTTTCTGGCGACGGAAAAATCCGTCGTGAGGACTCGAAATCCGTCGTCCCGGGGGCTTAGCGACGGACTGGCGACAGATTTTTTCCGTCTGTATTTCGCTCGTCGTTAGCCCCCCGGACGACGGAAAACACAGTCCGTCGTTAGCTAACGACGGACTAACGACGGAATTTATCCGTCTTTAGCCACGACGGACTAAAATCCGTCGTCAGAATCTGCTGGAGACTGTTGACGGCGCCGGAAAGCTAACGACGGATTAAATCCGTCGTTAGTGGCGACGGACTGCAGTCCGTCGCAAGCCTCCGTTGACCGTTGACTTGGCGACGGACTTTTTTTATTTTTATTTTAATAATTAATTTTGTTTTTTTTATTATTCATTACCTAAAACGTGTCATAACAAACAATATAAACATATTCCAACATTGAACAATAATTTAAAATTGAACCAATCAAATGAAATTCAAAATGAACGCGGATTTCATATAATGAATAAAATAAATAATTGTATCAGTAACATCCCATGACAAACCAAAAAATAAAATAATAGTAAATGTATCAGTAGCATCTACGAATCGTAGTCATCATCAGGAGGAAACTGGGGAGGGGGATCAGACGGGGGAGGCTGATAAGAGGGAAAGAAGGGTACACCTCCCTGCTGAGACTGCATCCAGCGCAGCATCTCGGCATGCTGAGACTGCATGAGCGCCATCTGCTGAGCTAATCTCTGCTGCTCAGCCAGGTACTCACGGCGCTCGCGATCCTGCTCCTCGACTCGGCGCCGCAGCTCCTCAACCTCGTCTCTGGATGGGCGTGATGCGGACGAGGATCCCCCGAATCTGGAAGCTCTCAAGGCCTTCGCCGCGCCTCCCGTGCCGAACAGCCTCTTCTTCTTGTCCGGGCCGCCAAGAACCTCCAGATACAGCTCGTTGATGTCGACTGCATCGTGGTCCCCCTCGGGTAGCTGGGCCCGCTCCTCGTCAGCACGGCGAAACACCTCAGTCTGATTGCATGTAAACGAGAAATGAACAATTGTTAGTATACATATTATAAATATTGAAAATCTAATACATATATATATATTAGATTTAAATTAAAACTTACCGCTATCGCCTCAGATTTCGGATCGGTGTATGTCCCGTCCGCGTATTGATGCTCGTCCAGAAAGGAGTCGAACATGCACGAAATCGGAGCTACTCCCCACTCACGACCCTATGCATCAGATCACAATATTGGAGTTGTGTCATTGAAACATGTGTATATGAATTAAAATTGTACCACATAATTAGTATTATTATTTGAATTATATTATTACCTTTTCCTCAGCTCGTTGCATGACCGACTTGGACCCTCCCCTGTGCTTGATAGGACCAGTACCCGGTCCCTGGGGCTCAGACAACCGGTTGCGCCTCGCTGCCTAGGATTTGGCCACAACCTCATCCCGGGACCAGTAAGCGAGCCAACCCATCCAGACATCATCCGTCCACCACCCAGGCTTCCCACCTCTGGGTGGCGGATCATTCCTCCTCCGCTTGATCCCGCAGATATAATCCTTATATCTCTCCCGGATCTTATCATACCATAATGCCCGAATCCTGGCATCGAGTGCCGGCTCCCAAGTAAATTTTTTCTAGCATTGAAAATGTGTGTTAGAAATTGTAGTTATAATTTTTAATTAAGAATGAATTTGAAAGTTATAGTAAATTTTCGAACCTTAAACTCCTCCCAATATCGCTGTCTCACGTCCTCAGGCGTGAGCTTCCAACTGTAGCCAGTCGGGTTGGGAACTATCTTAAATAGTTCCCAAATGTAATCTGCCGGGTCGGCATGCGGGTAAAATCCCCTGCATAATTAATTTTAGAATGATTTATGTTAGATTTTGGAATAACTAATTAAATAATTATCAAAATTGAAGATGTGGTTGCATTTACGTACCCCAGCTCACTCACAGAAAGAACAACGTCTCCTGTGGGTCTACGCTCCAACTGACCATCACCGTCAGAGCCAGAAGACGGACCACCTATGCGTATGCCACCAATATGGTGGCTGAGACCGCCGGTCCCGGACTCATATCCAGAGGATGAGCCCGGGGAACTACCCCTACCAATGGATAGAGGAGATCGTCGTGAACCCCTACCACGAGGGGTCCCCACATCCTCTCGCCGAGAGTAAGACATCTATTATGTTGAAAATAAATAGATAAATAAGATTGTTTTTGTGATCATGAAAGGAAATTGTTTTTGTATTAATTAAAT
>JAPKLX010000005.1:2833639-2844017 GCA_026898415.1 Leonotis leonurus
ATAGTTCGAAAGCAAAACGGATAGATAAACAGTTCTTGGATCTAAAACAACAATCTGGCAGCGGAAACTGGATCAATATCTAGATTTACATGTATGACGACATATAAACCACCGAGAATAACATAACAAAAGTTCAACAAAAACCACCGCTGAGCCTTCCACTTCGTCATCACGACTTAACCTGCACATTTATAAATATATGCAGGGCTGAGTACGAAAGTACTCAGTAAACACATGCCGAAATCACATTCGTACTGATATATTTGCAATTGCCGTAATACAGTGCAACATAGGGATTTTGTCACTAAAGAACCTATGTTCACTAAATTCTTTTGTGATCTTAAAAGTTCGACTGCGCAGTCTAAGTTCTGGAGTAATCAAACATATCTGTAATTCTGTGTGTCGGGAAAGTGGCCACTTTCCGCGAACACTGAACCGGCCAACCCGCTAAGATGACTCACGGTTCTGGTGTACACTAACCTTAAAAGATAAAGATCTTTAAAGGTCCGAAATCGATTAATTGTTCAACAGATACGCATCATACCAAAATATAAACATTTTCGACAATGCAATACTTCATATCATTTAAAAATTCTAAGCATTCTATAACGAAAATCATACTTTGGTACAACGCATACGATTTTATTTGTAAAAGAAAGCCTATCTGATATGCTTCTTCGTCTAATGAAAGTCTGGTCTAGATCGACTGGAATTTCCTCTCGCCGCACCTTAATCGTAATTAAGAGGAAAAATACTCATCGTGAGTATATAATTTATTTCATCTAAGTATGAAATAATATTCTATTTGCCTTATCTAATGAAATAATATACTATATTTCATAAATTTTATTCTACTTATTACTCGATTTAAAATCGAGTTCTTAGTAATTGAGGCAACTATCATCACTAAAGAGTTCTAATGGTTATCCAGTTTAGGTACTATAATTAGGTGAGATAATTCACTCGGAATAATCCAAAATAACTTACTTGAATTAAATAAATTCTAATCTGAATACTTAGTCAAAGTTCTAATGGTTAGTATTCATCTATTTTAAAACCGATTAAGGATTTCATACTAACTCCATAATTAAGGGATAATTAATCCATTTTTAATACCCAAACTGGGCTCACTCTTCATAATTAAATAAGCCCGTTGCAATTAAATCAAGCCCAGTTTAATATTAGGTAATTCGGCCCAATCTGATTTTATTTGCTAGCCCGTCTGATTTTAAATTTTGGCCCAACATTTTATTATGCCACAGCCCTTTAGAAAATCAAGTTCGGCCCATTAGGAATTAATTCTACTCAACCCATGATTCACAACACACACATTTATCCTAACCCTTCACGATCTGCTCGCCTTCTGTTTTCTTTTTCGATCTGCCTCTCGCTCCTTCACTATCTGCCCCTCGCTGTTGCTCGTTGCTGCTCGCTGCATTCACTATCTGCTTCTCGCTGCTACTCGCTGCATTCACTATCTGCTTCTCGCCTTCTGCTTTCGCCTTCTGTTTTCGCCTTCTGTTCTCGCCTTCTGCTCTCGCCTTCTGCTTCTCGCCTTCTGCTCTCGCCTTCTGCTCGTTCGGTCTCCTTCTTCTTCGCAGGTAATTCGCTTAAATTCTGATCTTATTTTACCGAGGTTACTTGGTATGTTCTTTCTTTCTTCACACTGTGGTTTCAGAAATCCTGATAAGCTTGATCTAAATTTAGGTTTTAGATTTTAATTTCTTGTAATATGGATTTTCTATTCCTTCATTTCCAGAAGTTTAAAACTCTTCTCAGCTTCTGGTACAAGTAGTTGGTTGAACCAGTTTTATTTCGTAATTGCTGTGAATTTGGAAGAGCTTTGGTTTGATTAAGAGTTTCTGAATTATACACCTAGTTATATATATATATATTAAATTCTGGGTTGTGAATTAGGAAGAAGTTTCAAAAAGAGTTTCTGGTTCTGTTTTGCATAAAGAACTTTGAAGTGTTCTGACTTGATTTTGATTCATTCTTGGCTGAGGAACATCAATTTTGGGGGCTGGTCCAGAATTTTTAGTTGGTCGTTGGAAGGATTCTGGGAATCGAATTCCCATGAGGTAGTTCTCTTTACTTCTAGATTTCTGACATTTTCTATATCCTCTAAGTTGGTTTCTTTAGTTCGGGTTTAAAGAGTAGTATTTAGGTTATGGAGATAAGAGTGTTTTGAGTTTGTACTGGGGTTGGAGATATGATGTACAATTAAGTTTCAGTTTTAAAAACAAGATTTACACAAGTGAGGGTCTGAACTTAAAAGATACAAACTTCATATTTTACTTGCTTCCCCCCACTGGTTGTTTTCAGTAGCCAAATATTTAGGATAAGGAAATAGAAATTCCTAACTAACGTTTAAGAATAACTAGAGCATTAAACATGAACACTTAAACACACCACATAGCTAGTTTACGTTCTGTAGTTAGTATCTATATTTCTAAGTTCTGAATCATAGAACAAATTTTGAGTTCTACAAGCTTAACAACCTTTGAACTCTACTGCTAAATATTAAAAGAACACCACTGAATGGTTTGGAGGTAGGTAATCACCTTAGTACTTCAGAAAATTTGGAAGGAAAGAACTTGGGTAACTTCTCGGGTTTGAGTAGAGACTATTCTGTCAAAACTTTTAGTGAATGAGAACGGAGTTCTTTCGGAAAGAAACATGGGGAAGAGTTTCAGTTGGGATATAATATTAATCTGAAAGGTTGAACTCATCTTACCTTACTGATTCTTCAAACTGAATTAGGGCGATTGAGAGGTGCTTCTTTGTGTGGTGAATGCTTCTAGATATGTGTTTCAGGGTAGTGAAAGTATGAAGTAGAGTAGAACAATATAGAGTGTTTTGGGTTGGGGTTTTGCAACGTGCAGTGTCTTTTAATCTCAATTAAAACTATAACTAGACACTTGAGTTCATATCTCAAAACACAGTCTACTCTTAAACCTATCTCTGCCCCAAATCTTGACTTTGGAGGTTGCTTTAATGATATTCTCCTTCTTTTACAGGTGAAGTGCGAAAAGGAGGGGTGATGAGAAGATACAGTTACTGTTCTCCCCTGTAGCTAGTCTCTTGCTTCTACATTGGACAAAATCTTAAGTTGTATTCAAGTGAATTAGATTCTGGCAATGGCTGCGATCCTACATAAATGTATAAGATTGCTAGTGATCCTTGTCTATTTCCCAACACTTAGAAGTGTAGGCATGAGTCTATAGCTTTATTTGTACTGACTCACACTTATTTCTTGCCTTTCGGTTGAGAACAGGGCTTATAAGCCTAAGACTTTACTTTTAAATTTTCATCTCATGACAGCAGAAAATATATAAATATTTCTATATATATATACAGGATTCCTATGTGTATAAATATGTTTCTATACCTTGCTATACATACTATGGCATACAGGTGTGTGTTTCTCTCAATAACACAAGTGACATGGTGTAAGGAAAATTTCTAATTATTCCTCTTCTTCTTCCAAAACCTCAAATCTAATAATTCATCTTAACCATACTTCTGAAATGATCAATGAATCTAATCGTATCTCCAAACTAAGTTATAGTATCACCATACACACTTGATATATAAAATAACTCAAAATTCATTACTATAATAAGTCTAATGATTAATATCTAATTGCTATGTTGTAATTCAACACATGGTCTAGTTTGCACACTTATTCAAAGATCTATATAACAATATATAGATATTTTGCGAAAGTCACCAATATTAATTAAACAACCAATACCTTTAGTATTTTATTACGAAATTTTCTCGAGCAGGTTTCTGATACACAAGTTCAGAAGAAAAGAAAAAAAAAATTTTACGGGCCATTACAACATTAAAATTAAAAAATAAGATAATATTACATAACTATTTAAACATATGTGTATAGTGATAAAAATTCATAATAAATATATTTGAACTCATTATTATTTGTCGTTATATTTTGTTGTGAAATTCTAATTTTTTTATATAATAATAAATATTTGACATAATTTTATGTAACAACGAATTAATAGAGCTGGTAAATTAATATAGCTCCTAAATGGAAGACCATTTGTTTTCCATTCTATGTTTCACTATTAAATTTAGTATTTAATTAATATTTATAATAATACATTAAAATTAATATATTTTAAAAAACTATACTCCTTTCGTCCCACTTATTTAAATTAATTTACTTTTCACATTGATATTAATATTTAGTTGTAATATTTTTTGAAGAACATGGTTTGTGCTTTATAATTTGCTAAATAAAGAAATGTGTCTAAATAAGTGAGACAGCTCAAAAAGGAAAATGTGTTTAAATAAGTGAGACAAAATCAATATATGTTAGTGTTGAATTTATCAACAATACAAATTGATTATAATTATTAGTATTAAATATTAAAAATAATTATATACATTGATCAAATATGACAAGTTTTTAGTACTAAATAAAAGATTAAACTTAGATGTAAGAAAATAAAATTAGGAAAACATATTAGATAACATTGAAATTTTATAGTAAAAATAGATTGAGACACTATGTCTAATTTATCTTCATGCATAATATTAAAACATATTATAAAGATTATTCAACTTTATAATTAGGAACATTATAATTTAGTAAAATATATTACATGTATAAGAATATGTATACATATAATTATTTTCAATTTACTAATGTGTTATAATTTTTTATATTAAATTTATATTTTATATAACATATATCAAATTAAATGTATTGTCGAGATCTTTAATTTAATATGCATAATATTGCAAATATTTTTATGAAGAAAATAAATAATTTTAGGAGAAATGTGTTATAGGAGAGAGAAAATAATCTATAAAGTTTTAAAAATTAATAAACTAAACGCTAAACATAAACCAGATTCAGTTGTACATGTATATTATGATTTGTTCAATGCTCAAGTTATCTTGTTGCTCTATTGGTTCACAGTATAGTCTTTCTTATGAAAGGTATAGAGATTGAATCATCTTAATGTTTATTTTTAAATTTAATAGTTGTAGTATTATATTTGCCATTGAAATTGAAGTTATTTACAAAATTTGCCACTCAAATTGATTTCAATTGGAATGCTTCCTGTTTTATATATATATAGATTATATCAAAAAAAAAAATTTATTAATGACATGCAATCATTGAGTATAAGTACTTCAAAGTAAATATTAATATTATATATATTGCCACGCCCACTTTTCGTTAAGTCTAGTAAAGTCGGGAAATATGACTAATGAAAGGAGTAAACGTCGAGTTTGGAATGGAATACGACAATGAATATTCCTCTCATAACATAAATCAAAGATTTATCCCTTGGATTCGGGAGTAGATATGTTCAGAGTTATAAGTTCATTACATAATATAACTAAATTAAAAGAGTTTGAATTTCAAGTCTATTACATAACGGTCTAGCAGCGGAAATGTAGGATCGAATAGACGAAATTCTACGTGTATGAAGACATGTAGAACCCCCAAGAGTCAGCTACTAGGAGACCGACAAAAAGCCCAACGTAGCACCCCATCTTCTTCGTTTCTCAACCTACACGTTTAGAAATACATGCAAGACTGAGTACAAATTGTACTCAGTAGACACGTGCCGAAATCGCACACATACATATATGTCAAGTCATTTCAAGTGATACATAGGGATTTTTGTCTCTAAAGCACCTATGTTCACCAAAAGTATTTCTTGAGAAAGTTCTAAGTTTGACTGCAGTCCTAGTTCTTTGTTATCAACCATATCTGCAGCTTCTTTGTGTCGGGGAAGTAGCCACTTCCCTCAGAAACACGACCGGTCAACATCTAGATGACTCACGGTCCTGTGTACACTAGTCCGAGTAGTATATCTAATCTACTAGGACCCGAATTCGATTATAAATAAACAAATAGGCATCATACATAAATGAAAACATTTATGGCAAGACAGTGTTTTGAAAATATCTCGTTTCATTTTGAAGACATGCACACATATTTTTATACAGTGGGAAAAGTCTACTTGAATAGTCTTGATTGTCGAGTGCTTCGTTCTTGAACTGCGGTTCCGACCTTTCGTCGCAATCTTTAAATAATCTCGAGTGAGATACATTGTTCAAGTATATGAAATACTTCTAAGTGTAAGGAAATATTATCCTCAACTACTTTGAGAATTATTCTCGGGTCTTTTAGCTCGATATTATATGTGTTTAGGAGTTGTATTTCTAGAGGCGTCGTTTGATGATTTCTAGATCATGCTATGATTTGAAAATTCACTTATACCTAAATAATTAATTATTTGGGTAAAATAAATATAGGAAATTTCTAATTTAATATTTTGATCATTGAATCAAAATAATAAAGTCTTATAAGTTAGGTTAACTTAAATGATCATACTCTAAGTATGATTTATAATTTAATCATTTATGTAATTAAATTAAATAAATTGAATTTTCTAAATTCAATTAGAAAATCTCATTTTTAGACATAGTCCAATAATTTAAGTTTTGGTACCTTAATTGAATAATTAACTCAATTAGAATTAATTAATTAACTTCTAGCCCATTAGTAATTTATTAAGTCCATTTTTGATTAATTAACTTCACGGTGAGTTTTGGTTTCTTTTATTCTAGTTATTCCATTGGTTAATTATTTGATTTCCTTAACTTGTTTCTAGAGGAATGGAGGAGTTTGGGGCTGGGGTGTCTCGATTTAATTTCGGTGGGGATCTGGCCGACGGGTCAGCCGTGAATCGGCTGGTGTGAGGTGTTCTGCACAGTTCATTGTTGGGGCGTGGTATTGCAGATAAGTCAGCTCCCCCCCCCCCCCCCCCCCCCCCGCTTTTTTTTGTAATCTCTAAGCTTAATTCTTAATTACTTTCTGGGCACTCTTTTACAGTTCCTTTAGGTTTTCAAACCTCTGTTTTAAATTCTCTAACTTAATCTTTTTTTTATATGATTAAATTCTTGGCCATGTACACATATCTAATTGATGTTTTTCTGATTTGGTTTCATTCCTCAACTGATTGAAATTTGTTGCTTTCTTGCTATGGAGGGTCTGGAGAGAGTGAGGGGCTGGGGAGGGTTCGGTTTTGGCTAGGTTGGTGCTCGGCTGGTGCTTCCCTCACTGAGGCAGTCCAAAATCTAAGCTAAGTGTTCCCTTTTTTTCTTCTTTTTACTTATGTGCTTTCTATTTGGTGGAGAGAGTGAACTTGTAGTTTATTCTTTGTTCATGAATTGTATGTTGGGTTGTAGTTTATGCCTTCTAACTCATGTTTAGGTTTTGTATTGCGGCATATATTTATAAGTTTATTTCTTGATTCCAAAAATGTAGTTGTAGGTTCATGTGATGTTAGTGATCGGAGGTTTAAGCCTTGAGAGAGTTCTAGATATTCAGATTTGGCGCTATATAACATTTGGTTCAGATTCTGTACGTCATATAAGCTATGTGTTCCCTATGTCCAAACCAGTTCATAAAGGAGTATTCTAAGTTCAGCATGTGTCATAGGGCCTCTTATTAGCATAATGCAACTAAGTTCGGAGAGGCCTAAGCATGATTCTAGTTTAACTGAAATCTGAAATTCTTGAGTTGAATCATTGTTTACCTTAGAAGTGATGGGGACTTTTGGGTTGGGTTTGGGCAGGTCTCTTCTTCTTATGCTTTCCTCTACTTTCTCCTCTGTGATTTTGATTGCTAAGTATGTTACTCGTTGCTGGAAGCCTTCTAAGGCATGAAATAGCATGGTATTTATAGTGTAGAGGTGGTTTGAGGCTGTGTTTTGTGTTCTATCCGATTCTAGGTTGGATTCTTCTTGAGAATGAAGTCTTTGGCTTCATATTGCAGGTGGAAGAAGCTGACAGATTGTTTAAGGTGGCAGGGGTGAGTTATCAGCTATTGGAACTCTCCTGCTCCTTTCATTGTGGTCGAGGAATAGAGGCAGCAGTCTCTACTCCTCTCTTCCTTCTTTCCTTCCTTCTGTTTTTCATAATTTAGGACTTGTACTATTAAGGTTTCTCCTGGTCTTGGTTATGCATTTAGAACTTCCTAGCTTTTCCTTTCTGTTTTCCTAGTTTTATAGGTAATGGCTTACCACTTAACATAGCTTCTCTCTTGTTGCAGGTGTTGGGAGTATAACTTGTGTGAAGGCAGGGGGTTTGTTAGTATGCCTTGAATCTAGTTTGCCGCTACGCAAACGGGGGTCTCGCTATTGTTATGTTGGGCCTGAATTGTGTTATTGGGCCCAACCTATCTGATGTACTCTATTTATATAGAAGTAGGGCACGTATTCTGTATCTGTAGCCGTCACTATCATAATAAAATATGTTCTCATTTTTTGCCCGTGGACGTAGCCAACACAACGTTGGTGAACCACATAAATCTGTGCCTCTTTACGTTTCTGTTTGTTTCAATTACTCAATTATCCTATTTGGTTACAACAGGGCTGAGAGCTGCATCTTCCCACATTCCTTTGTTCGAGCAACACTCCTCTTCCTCCCTCTATTTCCTCTTTCTTCTAATAGTCTATTTCTTCTTTAGGTTTCCAGTTTGTTTACATTATAATATTAGAAGATTGTCTGTAAGCTTACGGATCTGTAATTTGTCCGTTTATCTCATATACTATATATTTACTGTAGCATTCCTATCCTTATGTGTTCTTCTTCATCTGATTTGGTCCTGCCTTATATACACAGATATTACTTAGTACAATTACACAAGCCTTTTTCATGCAGACTTGTATACACGTTTTTTTTTCTATTTTCATAGAGGTGGGCAGTGTAGCCTACAGTGTTCTCACTGCCAAGTTCTCATTTCTAATTCTCTGTCTTGTAGCAAACTTCAAGACCTCTACTCCTTGATATATATATACCTCTGTGTGTGTGTGCGCTGTTTTTTTCACGTGAGGAACTCAAAGGGGTGGAATTAAGTTCCTATTTATGTGATAAATTCTTGATGCTTAAATTATGCTTCATTATGATTCTAAATCATAATCAATCACCGACTTTATTAAGTAAAATCCTTACTTACTATTAGAATTTTCAACAATCATAACATTGCTATAATGATTGTGTTAATTATCTTACTAATAATGTTTGCCTATGCCAATCATATTAAATGATGACACCAGACATTATTAATCACTATTAATGATTGTCTTCTTAAATGATATTAATCTCATTCAAATCATTAATTACTATTAATGATTTCATTACACATAAATCTCAAGACTTTGCTCACGTAATACGAGTACAAGTTCGAAAATATTAAGAGATTCTCTAAGTTATTCGGACGTAAAAAGGAGAGGTATTACATATATATATATATATATATTTAGTTATAAATATTAATAATGAAGTCAAATAAATCTATATTCATATTATTATAGCAACTTCTGTTTTTTTTTTTAAATAGATAAATAGATACATTATAAATAAATTAATATATATATATATATATATATATTGATATCTAAAGTAAAATTAATTATTATATTTATGAAAAATATTTAGCTACTATTCCTCCAATAAATTCATCATTTTAGCAACCTCATTTCAAAATAAATTAATAGATATATACAAATTAATAAAATACATACCTCGATATTTAAGTTAATTATAATTATCATTTCAATTTAATAACTTAAATCAATATAATAATACATATCTAAATTAAACATAATTAAGATTTTAAATAAAGAACACTCAAATATATATTAAAATAGAAAAATATATTTATGAGAGCGATTTATACTATATTAAAACTTGAGCTATTTAAACTTATACACTTGCATATAACTAAAATTAACCTTAAATTAAATTATCAGGTAAATTGGAAAATCGGATTGTTACAATATAATTCATAATAAAGTTATGATATATGAAAAATATATAAATAAAAATAAAACGGATATGAATAATCAATTTAATTAAAATTTAAATAAATTAATATATTAAAACAAATTTTCAAATAATAATTTTTATATGAATATATATACTATCTATTAATTTATAATCATATAAAGTGAGGGATGTAATATTCAATTTGTTTTCAATTTAAATAACGATTTTATAATTATTTTAAATTTTAACTAATTAAATAATTAGATATCTTAAATATTAATTTAATCACATTTAAAATTCTTATCAAAAAAGTATCTTTTTTCTTTCTATTAATCGTATTTTGTTTTAAAAATTTATATTTTTGTTTCTATTAATCCTATGTGTACAACATAAATTTAATATTAATAAGTTATGACACTATAAATAATTATAAATACTATATGAAAATATAGTTATATTTATATTTCTTTAATTTATAAAATATATTTACTATTTTATATTATTATTTTATAAAATTATAATATAATTAATAAATATATGTGTGTGTGTGTGG
>JAPKLX010000005.1:2844117-2872365 GCA_026898415.1 Leonotis leonurus
CCCCGCTAAGTTCATATAAAAATTAAATTATGTGCCACAATTAAAAAGAATTTATGTACTCATCTATTTAAAATTAATGATTGAGATTAATTGAATTAAATATAAACATGTTTCATTATAATGGGGATATGAAATAATTTTTTTTTAAATTAAAACTCGTGATTTATTAAAATGGATTGTTGAGATATTTTCTCATTTCTCACATTTATTATATAAATCAAACTCTATAGAATAATATTATGAATCGTAGAGTAAGATTCATAATTTATTTAGATCATTAATAGGCATGTTAAAATAATATTTAATTAACTATCGATTTTAGTAATAATTCATTTATCAAATATGCATCGTGGATAAAATATCATAACAGGTCCGACCGGACATGTCCACATGGGATAGTCGGGATTTGAACCGGGTTGGACATAAAAAATTGAGGTTCGAAAATAATTGGGCCCTAAAAATGAATCTAAAAATATTCGGGCCAATAACATTTCATGCTTAAAAAAGTCCGTACATTATAAATAACATGTATATATATATATATATAATTAAAATATTAAAAATTTAACCTTTAATCATTAAAATTAAACTATTTTATTCACAATATTTTCTATAAATAAAACATCTATTATATAAAGAGTTATTAAATTTGTTAAATTGTAAAAACTACATTACATGGACGGGTAAAATCCGTCCGCTAGTAGACCATAAAGTGTCGGATTAAGTATTGTATTTAGAGGTTTAAAATTTTTTGAGAGAATTTTGACGGATTTCAAATTTTTAAAAGGGCACGACCTAAAACATTTAACAACTCTAATTACAGTAATACAATTGCAATACACTAAAAACTCTTGAAACCAAATGATAAACAATATGAAAAAATAATGAAAAATAATTATCTCATATATATGAAACTATAATTATATTTTTTTCTGTACATCACACGGGTACACATATCAATTGTATTAAATTATAAAGTCATGTCACCGGAGATTTGAACTCGTGATCTATTAGCTCGATCTTTAATATTAAACAATATTTTATTAATGCTGAACATTCACCATTAATTAATGTCAAATTTATTAATCAAATTTGTCACTTGTCTAATTTAATAATCAGATTAATTATATTGATCAAATTTAATTTATAAACGTCTAATTTATTAAACATGGATTAATTAATCTATACTAAACAAACATAAAAATAAAATAAAAGTGAGAGCATAAATTACATAATCGATTATTAATTTTATACATTCTATTGGGCCCTAACCAATTTCCTAAATAGAAATGTAAAAAAAAAAATTGAAATGCAATTGAAATAAGCATTTACATCTTTCTCTTGCCTTTTGTATCTTCATAGTTCCACCTGAGAGCCAAAAAACAAATTAGATAGGTTCAAAAAGAAAAAAAAAAGTATCTTATTTGACCACCATCAAAAACCTTCGATCTAATTTTAGTTAATTATAACAACAAAAGAAAGCCAAATAGGAGACTATATTACATGTATAATTTAGCACACGAGACATTATCTTCTACTACGTACCGATTATTGGATGAGTCAGGGAGCTCTAAAGGTAGGTGCTCTGTTTCTTGTGCGTGAGAGGGTGGCACGGCTTCTCCAGCCCCACGAAATAAGCGAAGCTGCTGCTCAATGAGGTTGAGCTCTTTTATTGCATTGTTGCATTGAGTTCGGAGGCTCTTTTCAACCCCATAGGAACCATGCACCATATCGTGCACCCTCATTTTGGCTTCTATTATTAGGGTTTCAATTGTTGTTGCCCTCTCATTTTCCTCAACAGAGGATATTATTTGCGTGAGGTTGTGAATCCCATATACTTTGTGAACATATTTGAATTCTTGACTTCTTTCCACCGGAAAATAGGGTCTAAGAATGCAATTTGCGTCACATTGTTTTCCTAAATGTGTGCACACAACGCATGCTGCTTGATTATTGTTGGCTGCATCCATATCTTGTATAGAACAAATATTATTTTTAATCTTTTGATTTTGTATACTTCTTTGATAGATTTTTTTAAAGAACAAAGTAAATGTTTGGTGTGACTTTATGCAAAGTAATATTCTTATTTATAGTGTGATTATGCTACGTGCAATGGAGGAAAGTATTAAATTCTTGATGTATAATTATATATTTTTTATAATTTTAATTAATGTATATGATATTTATTGAATTATAACTTACCAATAAAAGATATGAATATTTCTATTTTTCATTTCCATCTTGGAAAATAATTTTACCATAAAGACCAATGGAAGTTAGTAAATAATGGAAACATGATAATGGGGAGGTGATGAATACTATTTATAATTACATGCCTTATAATGTTGGATATTAAGAAAGCAATCTGGGTAAAAAAATATGTCCAAATCACAATTTATTGAAAAATAGCCACGCAAACTTTGTCAACAGAATTCGAGAAAAAGAAGAAGAAATAGAAATTATAGAAAAGTGATAAAATAATATGATGTCTTAAATTATAAAGTTTTATTTAAATAAAATTATTAGTTATATTTAAAATTTAAAATTTAAAATTTAAATTTAAATTTAAATTAATATTATATATTATTTTTATGTTTAAATTACGAAAAGATAATTAAATATCCATATTAATTATGTGAATATTGTAATTTCTGTATATCTAGATTTCTAATGAAGAAAAGTTTAAAATGTCGTCAACTTATTTAGATATTTTTTAGTAACCAGCTCAATTTTTGACGGATATGTTTACAATATTAATAAAACTCTTTAAGTGTACACGTACCCGATTTTCATCCAAATATTCGAAATATATATTTAATTAAGTATAAAACTGTACAATATTAAGAGTTTTATTTTAATATTATTCTAAACAACAAAACTGAGTAATTATTCAATAACTAATGATCTTAACTTAGAAAAAAAAAATTTCAATTTTTTTCTCTACTTGATTTAAATATTTTTTTTTCTAATATTTATATATAGATATATCTTTTGGAATATTCGGATGAAAAATTAGTTTAAAAAAGTCAAATTAATATTTTACAAATATTAATTAGTATATATTTACTATTTTGTATTTTTGTAAAACTTGTGAGGTTTAGAAATTGAAATTACAACCATACTTAAATACTATGGATATTTAATAATTTCTCTACTATTTAATAATGAAGGGTATATAGATAATAATAATTTTAGAATTCAAAAAGAATTAATAAAATAATAATAAAAATTATTTTATTATGTAAGACACTATGTACACATTGTAGGAACATAATTTCATAAGTAGGGCACAGAACTGTAACCCTAGAACATGATCTCTACGACAATTATCCAAAGCGTTATTGTCACGCCCGCTTTCTACTAATTCTAGTAAAGTCGGGAACATGACTAATGAAGAAATAAACAACACATAATAAGACAACGAGTGTTCTTCTCATAACACAAATCTAGAATTTGTCCCATAAATTCGGAAGGTCTGAGTCATAAGCTCAATACATTACATATTTAAATTAAGAGTTTAAACTCGGTCTAATACATAACAGTCTAGCAGCGGAATGTAGGATCGTATACTAAAATCCTACGTGTATGAAGACACGTAGAATCCCCAAGAGTCTGCTACTAGGAGTTACGACAAAAGCTCGACACAGCACCCACGTCTTCTTCATTCTTAACCTGCACGTTTAGAAATACATGCAGGGCTGAGTACAAATTTGTACTCAGTAGACACGTGCCGAAATCGCACACTTACATATATAACTGTCAAGCCATTTAACTGAATCATAGGGATTTTGTCTCTAAAGCACCTATGTTCACAAAAGCATTTCTTTGAGAAAGTTCTAGTTTGACTGCAGTCCTAGTTCTTTGTATTTAACCATATCTGAAGTTTCTATGTGCCGGGGAAGTGGCCACTTCCCACAGGCACTTGACCGGTCAACCTTTCGCTGACTCACGGTCCTTTGTGTACACTGGTTCGAGTGGAGACGCTTACCCACAGGAACCCGAATTCGATTATAAATATAACAGATAGGCATCATACATAAAGCGAAAACATTTATGGCAAGACAGTGCTTTTGAATATATCTCATTTCATTTTGAAAACATGCACACATATTTTTATAAAGTGAGAAAAGCCTACTTGAATAGTCTTGGTTGCTGACTGCTTTGTTCCTGAACTGTAGTTCCGACCTTTCGCCGCAACCTTTAAATAGATCTCGGGTGAGATATATTACTCGAGTATATAAATAAACTCTAAGTGTAAGGAGTTAATATCCTTGGCTAATTTGAGAGTTTATTCTCGGGTCTTTAAAACTCAACTATTACACGAGTCTAGGAGTTGTATTTCTAGATGTGTCGTTTGGTGATTTCTAAGTCACTTTATGATTTGGGGATTTACTATACCCAAATAAGTAATTATTGGGTAATATAACTAAAGGAAATTCCAATCTACTATCTCGATACTTAAATCGAGATAAAAATTTCTACTTTGAGCTAATTAAATTTCATTTGCCATATGATGACATGATTTAATCATTTCTTATGATTAAATCCTAATTAATCAATTAAAGTTCTATTAAATCCTAATTTAGAAATTTAATTGCTAATTAAATCTCTTAATTTAGCTTTAAAAAAAATTATACTCTTGGACTTAGCCTAATTAATTTAAGTCTTGTCACCTTACTTGAATAATTAACCCATTTGGAATTAATTAATTAACTCTTAGCCCATTAGCAATTTATTTAGCCCATTCCTCTTAAACTTATTAAGTCCACAAGGCCTATTACTTATGCCAATTGGGCCCAATTGGTTTTGTTAGTTGTAGCCCAATTTAGTTACTCATTAATCCATAATTAAAGTTTATCTACGGCCCAATCAGAATAAATAATTAGGCCCATACTTGATTTAATTCCCTTGGCCCAATCAATTCCTTAATATGGGCCCATTCAATTTATTAAATGTCCCAAGCTTTTGGGCCGTTAAACCACTTCTCGGCCCAGCAATTGGGATAATTCGGCCCATGAACCCGGCCCATACTCGGCCCGGGTTCTAGATTATTCTATCCCAAGTCTAACCTAACTTCTGTCTCCACCCTTCACCCACACCAGATATCTCACTCTCCCTCTCTGTCGTCCTCCTTCCTTTCTCCCTAGCAACACAGTGTCGCCTTAGCTCTCTTTCTCCCTTCTCCGTTCTCGCGACTGCTTATGGTGGAAGCAGCATCGTCGGCTCTCGACAGAGCATCCTCGCGGAGCTACCATTGATTGTTCTAAGGTAAGAATCTCCTTTCTTTATCTACGAATCTAAGTTCTGATTCCTTCTTGATTACGGTTTGCATGTTACAAGGAAATTGGTTTTAAATATTAACAATGAATTGAAACTCCAAATTTGGCTTCAATTCCAACTGGTTGGGTTTGGGGGTTACTTAATTTATTTTCTTTTATTTATAGGAGGATTGGAGATGTTTGGGCTGGGGCGATTTGATTTGGTCTGGAAATGGATGGATTCGGAGCTGGGCAGTTCGATTCTTAACTCCGGTGGAGTTCCAGCTTATCGGGACAGCCGTGAGCGAGCTCGGTTGTGAGGCTGGAGGCTGTTCTTCACGGCTAGATTGTGAGTTTTGGGTAATCGGCAGTTAAGTCTGCCCCTTTACCTCTTTAAGATTTCCATTCGAATCTTTGTTGTGGTTCAACATTTAGATAGTGGTGTGTTGGTTTTTGTAAGTAGTTCATTTTCTGGATGTTATCCAGATTAATGTTATCTATGTGTATACATATATTTCATCTCTTTATTATTCGTTATCTCCTGAGCTTAGCTGCATGAGTTTCTGGTGTGGAGTCATTCTGTAGCAAGGCTGGAGACTTCTAATGTGTCTTAACAGTATGCTAGGTCCTAAGTTATGTATTCAACCTAAGTGCAAGTTCTGAATCTGGGAGCATGCTTTTGCAGATCTATGTTCTGAAATTGGGGTTAAGTCTATATGCAAAGTCCTTCAAGTTCTTACTCATACTACAAGTGATTGATAACATGACTGAGTTGAGAAGGGTCTAAACATTTGTTCTAGCATATGCATATGGGAATATGAATTTCTAACTGAGTTTGTTTGTTCTCATTATGTCTGAATCAGTATGTAATTTGAGCATAGCATGAGTTATACTAACTGTGGAGCATTTAACCTAGTCCTAGGAGATTAATAAAATACTAAGGTTAAGTTCCAGTTTTATTACCTCTGTGGACTACTTCTGCTGGATTTGGTTTAGAACAGCTTCCTCTTCCTTATACTTCTCTTAGTATGCTAAGTGTTTTGAGTGTATGAGTTTGTGAGTTGCAAATGTGGGATGTAAAACTTGTCTAAGGTAGAATTAGAGGGTATTTATAGGAGAGAACAAGGGTTACGGGTTGTGTTACTTCACTTTCTTGGAGATGAGATATGTTTGTCCTATGCCTGATCTCCTTTCTTTTATTTGCAGGTGACAGAAGGTATGGTGCAGATGTCAAGCTAGGATGGAGGTAGCAGTTTCTATTTTCTGATTTCCTTCTTCTTTTTCATACTGCCTTTATCTGTTTTAATCTATTTCAGGAAGATTCCTTCCTCTTCCCCCTTTTTTTATCTGCTGCAGAGGGAGACCTTCATCTCTGGCCTATGTATACTTTCTAGTTCCCCTTTCCTACCTTCCTAATGTGTGTAATTCTCCCCTTTTTCTGCATAATGTCTCTTATTTGTTCCTTTCCATTCTAAGAAATCCTCCTTACTTTTGTGCAGTCCAAATCTTCAGTTTATGCATACTTCTTCTAGTTTTTTTTTTTTTTTAAAACTCTGTTTCTTGTCTCCTAATATAGGTATGCTGCTGGTGTGATGGTTCCCTCCTCCTTGGAGTGTTCTGCTCGAGCCATGCAGGGATAACATCTCTCTTTCTTTCCTTTCTCTTCATTAATCTGTACTATTTATCTTTTTAAAAAATTTTCCATTGTTCTATTATGTTTAGTATATCATTGGATAGTGTGTAACCTAATATCTCTTTGTATAACACAAGTGATCTTTTTATATCTTACATTGCAACACATATATGTATGACATTTCAGATTTTCTGCACCTTTTTCTTCTGTTTCTTATGTGTCTGCAAGGAAGGTTTAGAATATTAAATTTTTTGTAATTAAATCTCTAATTCTCGATTAATCAACTCCTCTTAATTACTTAAGATTGTTACATATTGTTGTAATTTCTTTTACAACTCTAATTAATGTAGCATTCATAACTATCATTATTAAGTGATTGCATTAATCACCCTATTATAAATACTTCCATTAACAAACATTAATTACTTAGAGAAATATTAATTATTAAGAAGTTCTATTAATTACTCACCATAAATACTTGCATACTAACTATATGTCATTTAATTGATGACATTAAATATCACTAATAACTAAAAATGATTGTTTCCTTTAAGACATATATACAATAGGGAGAATTAATTACTACTAATGGTTCACATACTAGTAAAATTCGGAACTCTTATTTTCATAATCGAAAATAAAAACTAAGGTGTGGGAAGTTTACTACTTATGTCGGGATTCAAAATACGGGGTATTACAGTTATTGATACAGAAGGTTGAAACACTAACCTGGAATCGCCATTATTAGACTTGGAAGAGGGATGAGTGAACTCGGAGTAGAATGAGATCGTCTTTCGGAAGTATAAAATTCTCTATTCTGGATCATCAATTCTGATGGAGGAGAAACAATGCAGAGTGTGTTCTGACTTTTGGGGACCATCTATATATATGTATTTTACTTTTGAAGTATTTATTATTTAGCCCATCAATAAGCAATAAATACTACTTTCGGCATATGCATTTATTACAATAGCAAAATATATTTCAATATATGTGCCCATATTAAATCATTAAATTTAATCTAATAATGTCCCACTTGACACCACCGTATATGTATCCTGCATGATAAATGTACAACTTATAATGAGCTCAAAAATTTGCTATTATAAACATGTACTCACTCTATCCCAATAAGCATGACACAAAATTTTTGGCACGGTTATTAAGAAAAATGTATAAAGTAGTGTAGAAGTGATAAATGTGGCATGGTCCACACCTTTTTAAAGGGATAACTTTTACTATTTTAGGAATGTGTCAAGCTTAGTGGGACGTCCAAATAAGGGAATAATGTCAAGTTTAGTGGGACGAAGAGAGTATATCTTAACAATCTCGTCCATCAACCATATCCATATAGGACTAAAGCAGCTTTCTTCATATCAATCATGACAAAACTCATAAATAATCACATACAAACATAATCAAATGATATAGATTAATGGTAACACGAAAATCAGATATATCATCTATTTTCGAATGATACTCTTTAAACTTAAGTAAGTTCACAAAAGCAGAGTAAGGAACGAAACTTTATTTTTGATCAGAAAATATCTTAATACATAAAATGTCCGTAATATCAAAAGCAACAAAATATAAGTTCCCACTAAATCATGATATCATCAAATGATGAAACACGCGTACGAGCAACATGCTCATGAAAGACCTTGGGTGGTAAACCCTTAGTAAATGGATCCGCTATCATGATACAATTAAATACTATGGATATTTACTAATTTCTCTACAATTTAATAATGAAGGATATATAAATAATAATAAATTTAGAATTCACAAATAATTAATAAAATAATATTAAAAATTAATTTGTTATGTAAGACACTATGTACACATATTATTTTCCCTAACGGTAAACGAAAGTAACAAAAATAGCCAAACATTCCAAAAAGTATTCATAAAAAATAAAAAACATGCATATTTACAAAGAAACAATTAAATTTCTTTATAGAAAGCATAAAAATGAACTCTTTACATAACTGATTTCAGCGTTGAAAAAAGAAAAAAAAAAATTAGGTGGAAATTAATTATTGATTTGGAAATCTTCTTTACTATATATTTGATGAGTTCACTTTAAAGAAAGAAAGAAAACAAATAAAAGAAAATAAGGAAACGTTTAATTACAAAGGATTCATCAAAATACTCTCAATCCCATTTACTACAGCTCTAGAAATTAAAATCCCAACTCAGGGCGAGGTAATATAGTATATATGTCACGCCCTAATTCTTGAGCGAAAGTCCGCAAGACGGGGTGTGATTAGGTGTTGGATTTAATAAGCGGGAAAGAAGGAGAACATATTTGACTTGAAAAGAATTCTGAATAATACTTCAAACATAACCACTCATAGATAAACGAGAAGACTCACAATTCAAATCGATGCAAAAAGCTACTCAATGTCAGAAGTTGAGGTTTACAATCCTAATTCTATCGAATAGAAGAACATAACCAGAGTCATTACAAAGTTATAGATCGACAGACGAACTATACGTGACAAAAGACAATATTGTAGCGGAAACAATTCATAAAAGCAATCAAACGACAACAACGCCTCAACTCACCCGTCACTTAACCTGAAAATATTTGCAAACAATTTGTGGGCTGAGTACTAGTGTACTCAGTGGGCTATGCATTTTATAAGCAGTTTTACTCAGTGGACTAAGAGTACTTCAAAACCAAGAGTACTTCTAAGCATGTTAAAGCATTTATCATTTTCATTTGTTGTGCACAATTATGTACGTTCTAAAGTTACTCTTACTTTGGCCTCGAACCTCTTTCCACTGTCCAGCCCAATTACATCCAAACTTCGGGTTGTAATCCTGAGAGTCTATTTGAGAATTTAGATTTCGGGTTGAAACCCTGAGAGTCTATTTGAGCATTTAGATATCGGTCAAAACCCAGAGAATCTTTTTCTGCATATGAATTTCGGGTCGAAACCCAGAGAATCCCATTAACATTATAGCAGAACATAATGGATATCAACTCATTGCACTACTACCTATTCGTGTACACAGTTTTCGACTAACGTGTTAGGTAAAGCCGAAAACCTCGATCGATTAACTTCAGAGCATTAAACTTAGCTGAACGTACATTAAAACATGACATGGATAAAATTTCATTTTGTAATATCAAAGCTTATATAAATCAAACATAATTTTGAGAAAAATAAACCCACCTCTTGGAATAAATCTGTCGATTAAACCTCCTTTGAGTTTAGAAAAGCGATCCTAATCCTCACGTTCAACTTCGCTTGCACATTGTACTTGACCTTCATAATATACGTGTTATTTAGAGATATTGAAAGCTAAATATATCTATCTCTAATTAAAATCTAATCATTAGCTTTTAGAGTTTCATATCCTTTATATTTTCTAAAAACGAAACTTGGATTTTCCTCGAAAAGCTTAGCTCGTTATATAACATTTCATAAATTAAAGCTATCATTACTCGTTTAAAACGAGACAATTAAATCGTTTAAAATTATTAGGGAAATAAATATTAATTTCCTTTCCCACTTTTAATCGTTATTTTGTTGATGTTTGATTCTTGATCTTTTTATTAATTAATTATTAGTAGTTTATAAATTAATAATTATTCTCAATTAATAATTATTAATCAAGTTTTGATAATTTTATTAACTAAAATTAATTAAATTAAACTATATCATTAGTCCAAGTATTTAATTAAAAATACAATTTTAGACTATAATTAAGTTTTAGCCCATACTAGTAGTCGCCATAATAATTAATTATGTTTATTGAGTTTAGCCCATAGAATTTAAAATTATTCAGCCCAACTGACGAGCTCGTTTTTTATGCTCTTTTTGTGTCTTGTTTTAGGTCTAGATCGAGTCTTTTTCCTCTATTTGTGTCGTGTTTCGTGTCTGGGAGGACACGAGTCTGGGGTTGGCAGGATGCATGTCAAGTTCCAGGTCATCTCGAGAAAGAGGCAAGGTTATGCATGAAACAGCTTGGACAGAGCCCAAGGCAAAGTACTGCTCGAGATCACGCTACAGCAGCTGGGGCAAGAAGAGTACGCTGACCAAGACAAGCGGACAGACAAAGCAGTTGGGAGCGCAGAAGATGTTGGGCAAGACGCGGGGATACGCGGCAGATTTCTTTCCTTACGTGGAAAAGGAAACATACCTCCCTTTCCTTCTACCCACAATTTGGGGACGATTGAGAATATTTCCTTCTACGTAAAAGATCTGACCAGGAAGGAAAGTTTGCCGGAACCCTAGCCATCACCACCACGAAAGCCCAAGCCCATGGAAGATCTATTTATACCCCACGCAAAGAATCAGAGGGAGAGATATATACGAGGGGAGGGACGACACCACGACTGATTTAGGCTAGCTCTTTTATTTTCTATGAGTGATTGGGAGGAAGAAACAAGTCCTATGGGCAAACACTTATTTTAAATTCTGTTTTATGCTTTCGGCTTTGCGATCTTTTGGTAACTCTTTATTTCAGTATTTTAAATACAAGTATGCTTTTGTTTATTTCATGCTTGTTATTTACTTTTCGTATGAGTAGCTAGGTTTATAAACTTGACTTGGGAAAGATGAATTGAGTCCAAACTTATAATGTCTTGAGAGGTCTAACTGTGCACATAGTTGTCTTGGCGTGTTTCTAAAGTGCTGGATCTGAATTTCATACAACTTGATCAACTCCTCAGTGTTGTCTGACCAGTAGCAATCTTGGGCAAGATCAGGTTACAATTGCGAGTTGGAAACTCTGAGTGTTAGCGACTTCCTACTTGCCAGCCACAGGGATCAACATTGTGATGTAAGTGGGGACGCCATGGGACGAGCGTCTAAGATGGTGTGCTCATGGTTGTTGTGTTCCTTGCGAATTCCTATTTGGGTATACTAGAGTAAGCTTTGTCCAGGAGCAATCTTGGGCAAGGGGGATAGGGGAGTGAGTAACCCCTACCTTCTGGGCTGAAAAGGTATGCTGGGCGAGACTTCGGTGGCTACGTGTCGATTATAAAGGGGGCTGCCTGAGTGATGCGTTTGGGTGGTAGGAGTAAAAACTCATTCTTACGCTCGTCTTTAACCAATGACACATTGAGACAACGAACAACTTTGCACCGATGATCAAGACATAAGTCAAGACTCAAGGATTCTAACCTAAAGTCAAGTTACTTTCTCATTTAACTTTTTTAGTAATTTCTTCTCAGTTATTCACTTTTACAGTATTTACTTTTTGCTTGGTTACACTTCTTGCTCAAGGCAAGACCCGACTCAAAACCCAAAATTGTGACATCGAGAAGAGGAATTCATCAACTCCCTGTGGGATCGTCCCTGTACTTGCCACTAGCGGAACCTAGTGAAGAGTACCGGTTTATAAATTTATCTTGTCGGAGTGATAACGATTGAGCTCCGTCACCAACATTAATTCTCCTCTTTCTTCTCTCTGGACTCTCGATCAAACACCCCCCTTCCCTTTTATTTTCCTTTCTCATTTTCTTATTATTTTTATTCTTTTATTTCTTCTTTATTAATTATCCTTTTTCCCTTTTCTATAATTTTCTTCCCCAACTCTCGTACTCTCCTCCCCCTAGGGCTGTAATCGAGCCGAGTTGAGTCGAGTACTAGTCGGCTCGACTTAGCTCGTTTAATAAATTAAAGTGCTCAAGATCAATTCGAACTCGACTCGAGTTTCTGACCTGTTGATCGGGTTTGATTCGTTACCTAATTATCAAGTTCGAGCTTGGCTCGAGCTCGACTCATGTATTACTCAATTTGGTAATGTTTTCGAGCTTGAGATCGAACTTGACTCGTTTGATATACTTTCAAACTCGAGCTCGACTCATTTAATATACTTTCAAGCTCGAGCTCGCTCGTGAAAAGCTCAAAAATATTTAATTATGCTTGTGATAACCTATTTTTGGGGCTCGGCTCGAGCTCGTTTATGTTTTCTAAATTAGCAAATGCAATCCATCATTGCTCGTACGTATTATATATATGTTACATACTATGTTATACATACATATTCTATATATATATGTTTTAAATATATATTACTTTTTATATTTCAATGTAAATTTAAATTATTTTTATATATGATATTACATTATTTATGCGAATTCTATGTATAATATTATTATGTGAAAATTTAATAAATTATGTTATTAGCTTGATGGTAGTGAATAAGTAATTTGATTTATTTTTACTTAAAGGCTTGAGTTCAAGTCTCTACCTTTATTATAATTTTTTATGCATTCAACTCGATTGATGGCTCGATTAAGTGCTCGCGAGCTAGCTCGAGTAATCTGGTCGTGAACAAATGAGTTCGAACATATTCGCGAACATAAAGAGTCGAGCATATCTTGCTCGAACTCGACTCGATAAAATTATCGAACTTAAATTTATGCTCGAACTCAGCTCGTTAGTAAACGAGCCGAGCTCTGAATGAACTTTTTTCGAGCCGAGCCTCGAGTAGCTCTGTTCATTTACAGCCCTACCTTCCCCACCCTTTCCTTCTTCCTTTCTTATTTATTTGCAGATAACCATCAATGCAACTCTTTCCTTCCTTTTCAATTTTCGTTTTTTTTTCTTCTTTCTTTGCTATTCAGCATCAACCCACCAAATTTGTATCTCTCCATCACCTTCTTCTTTCTTCTTTCTTTCTCTTTTTGTGCAGGGACATAGCCGCCACCACCTTCCACCGCCTTCTTCCAGCGTGCCGCCACCTCCGTGGCCCTCGGTCTAACCCCGATGTATCCTCTCTTCTCTAATTCGATTTAGAAATTTAATTTGGGTAAAATCCCTAATTTTTCTACACTCAATTTGCTTCTTCTCCTCTCGTTCGTCGCTCCACCCATTTTTTTAAAAATATTTTCCTTAATTTATTTTTAATGATTATACTTAAGCTATGTTCTCAATTTTTGCTTATAAGCTTTATGCTTTTAAATTATTTGGTTACTCAATACATAATTTTTCTCTCTTATATGCTAAGTGAAAGTGTATCTCAACTGATAAATACGTGTTATACCAACACTTAACGCAGCAGCAAATACACACTCACGCGAAAGAAGAAACACACCAGATATATTTCTGCGTGGGTTCAATAAGATAACCCACGCGAGTCTCACGACTAAAAATATATTATGAAAAGAGTAAAAACAGTAGTTACAGATAGTAGAATCCCTCTAGCTATCCTATCAACTACTCTTATGAAAACCACATCTCAAGAGCACAAGTTTGCCAATGAGATTAGAAACAATACAAGACAACTTGTAAAACTAAGAGATATTGAAAATTCTCTAAAAAGTACAACTTTCATCCACGTGAGTCTTATGAATTTATAGAAGCCACCAGAGCTTCTTCTCCAAGGCAAAGCAGAACGTGGATGACTATAGGAGGTGGAGATAGTTGGTAGCAGTAGTTGGCAGTTATTTGCATGTGCTATTGCGACATACGCGGAACATGAGAGTTGACCAGGTCAGCTTCAACAGATTCCTACTTTTTCTCGCTGGTTAGCTACAACTGAATTCCCTAGAAGAGTGATACTCCTTTTCCACCTTCTTTAGGCAACGTGCTATACAAGAAGAAAGGCAAAACAATTAATAGAGTTGGGATGACTCTATCAATCTCCCCCTTTTTGCTTTCTTCACAAAACTCACTCCATGCTGCTGCTATAAGCTCTGCAACATCGTCTTAGCAGCATCAAGTCTCCCCCTGAGTGAAAGCGTCCAAATAGTTAGTCCTCTCAATCCTCACAACCTGCTTCCTCATCAACATCTGCCTCGTCTGCATCAACATCTTCCTCCTCCTCCTCCTCCTCCTTATGGTCACTATGTGTTCCAGCAGCCTCGCCAGCAACATCTTCTCCCCATTTTTGGGAAGAAAGCTTGGCGTGATTCACAATTTCTTGCACTGCTGCGAGAAGCTTGTCAAGGAGATGACAGGGAACTGGAAGGATGGCAGGACGAGCTTCATCCGGAGAAGGGGGTGCGTTTGGATCTACCCAAGGGAGATCCTTATGTTTCGAGTCGCAGAAAAGACTGTTGTTGATGTAGTAAACCGGAACAGTCTCCTTCTGTTTGCCTATAGGAATCCCCTGCTTCTGAAACATCCTGCACAACAGAGAAGGATATGGAAGGAAAGTTATTTGAGGACGAGTGGCCATAGATACCATCAAATCGAATATCACCCTTCCGAGATTGAAAGGAAGGTCGAGGCCAATGCAGTATAGGAGGCAAGCATGAGGCTGAGTCACGACTGTGACATTTGTGGAGACACCCCAATTTGAGAGAAGCATCTTGTGGAGCACGGAGTACATGTGACTCAGATGCGATGCTTTTAACGGTTGAGGCCAGCTTGTCTTGCGTCCGCCAGTGAGAACTCGTGCCACAGTATGAAGATCATCGATAACATGGGGTTCAACATAAGGCAGTCCGAGGAAGTCATTGATGATGGTGGGATTGATGTGAACAACCGTTCCTTGACAATAGACTTTTCCATAATGCTTGGAAGAGGTGTCCCCAAAATCAACCGACATGTTTGCATAGAAAGAACGAACCGTGGCCTTCACAAACGGACTCAGCCCAGAGACAGTGGACATCAGATTGCAGCTAGAGAGGAAAGTAAGGAGATTGTACTTGGTGAAGGAGACCTTATAGACTTCACGCTCACTGAGGTAGGAGGCGTGCTTGAGGGCCTTCCACCGTGTGAGGGCAGCAGTATCATAAACTTCCTTGGAGTGGGCGCGGTTGGCCTCAATGTCGGAGGACTCATCCTCAGAGGGAGCTCGAGGTGTGGGAGACTGTGTTCTGGAAACATCAGGGCTCTGTTTTTCTTTGATAATTTTCTGCTTTCCCTTCTTCACAGCAACACGTTTGGCCTTCTCGAGTGCTGCCAAAGGGATCTGATCGAGCTCCTCTGAGGCAGTAGGCTTTTCCGTTATCTCCACAGTAACTTCCTCTTTCTTAGCATCCACTTCCTCCGTGTTTTGTTCGAGCTTCTGGACTGCCGAGGGTTCAGAGTCTGGAGGAACTTCGTTCACCTTGCCATGTGGGGCACTTTCAACTGCATCATCACTATCATCCACCAAGTTCAGAAAGATCGGGTCCTTCGGTGTTTGCTGTGTTTGGGTGCGCCTCGATTTGCGGGAAGGACCCCTTTTGTCTTTCCTAGCCATTTTCTTGGTACGTTTCTTGCGTGACGGTGGCTGGACAGCGGCAACATATTCTGATTCTTGTTCTTCTACCATCACATCTTCCTGATCTCTGGTTGGAAAAACGACATCCTCCGCTGGTGGTAACCACCCTAGGGCAAGCACACCTCCCTCAAAAACAACCGGTAGATCCTTCATCTCCATGGTATCGTCGTGTTCTGGGTTCATCACAGGCTCAACAGATGGGGTCTGATTGGGACCATCAGTGACCTTTTCTGACGCGATGGGCGTCGCCTCCACGTTGACGGGCGTCGATTCTGCAACCATCACCGGTTGAGAGTCACCAGGTACAATTGTGAGGGAAGAAACGGGAACCTCTGGTGCAGTGGACGGTTCGGCGGGGCTAGGGTTAGAGGTAGCCGCGACAGTGGTGGTAGATGGTGTCACCGGTGGTGCGGTGGAGGATGTAGCACCGAATGTGGCCTGCATTCGCTTAAAGAAATCTGGGTTAGCCACAAAGAATTCCATCATCTTAACAAAATCGTTTGGAGAAGGTGCCGCCATGGATGGATGAAAGGTGTGGGAGATGAAGAGAATTGGAGCGGGAAAGAAAGTCGATGAAGGTGAGAGAGAATTGGGGAAAAGTAGTTGGAGGGAGATAGAAAACTAATGATGAGTTTAAGGGTTTAGGAGCTGATGTGATGCAAACGTGGGGAAGTGGGAACGATGGTTTGATTTTCTAGGAGAGAGGATGTGATGACCCACGTGATGCAGCAGGAGGGAAAAAGAAACTGATTAAGGAGAGATAGAGTGTGTTCTCTGTTATAGGAGAGTATTGTGCCAAAAAAAAAAATAGTGGCATAAAAATAGGAAGGAGGGTAAAAAAAATATGAACTGCACACACTAGAAATAAGCACAATCTAAATAATTCAACCACTAAAATATTTTGAATTTAGGAGAGAGAGGTCAGTTTTCGCAAGAAAATGCAAACAAAATCACCAGATAAATAGAGAGAAGTTACCCGCTTTTTCATTATCTCTTTACTGCAACTCTCATATTATCCCAACATCCTCGCAACATCCACTTAACTTATCAAAAGAATTTCATGCAAAGAAGTGCAGAATCACAAGAATTCAGAGATATTTTTGACATAGAGTGCATCGTCGTAGCGAGCGCCGTGCCCCTAGTCTCAACCTCCAAAAGCAGTCGCGATTACACCATTTTGTAAGGTAGCATCGTCGCAGCGAACGCCTTGCCCCCCAAACTACTTTGGTGATTGCCACACTGTATAAATAAGTATATATATATATATATAGGCCCACAATGCTAAGTTTCTGCGGAGGAACGTGTTGAGATAATATCCTGAGTTCACAGGAGACGATGTTATAGCAGCACTGGGGTAAACACACGGAACAGTTGCATCCTTAAAATGTTATCATATATGCTGATGCAACAAACAAACTCATACAGAGTTAGGCGAGAACACATAGACCAAGAGATTTTCGTAATTTGACGAACTTCTCATGATCCAAAGATTTTGTGAAAATATCAGCAATTTGATTTTCAGTTTTCACATATTCAAGCTTTAAGAACTCCTCCTCGACTAAATCCCTAATAAAGTGGTGCCTTATATCAATGTGCTTAGTCCTAGAGTGTTGAACAGGATTTTTAGAAATGTTAATAGCACTGATGTTATCACAATACACCACTAGACTCTTACTCTCAACTCCATAATCATTCAGCATTTGTTTAAGCCACAAGAGCTGAGCACAACAGCTACCTGCAGCAACATACTCGGATTCTGCCGTAGAGAGAGAGACACAATTTTGTTTCTTACTGTGCCAGGATATGAGGTTGTTTCCAAGGAAGAAACATCCACCACTCGTACTCTTCCTGTCATCTAGGTCTCCAGCCCAATCTGAGTCACTAAACCCTGCAAGAGATAGATTTTTGTCTTTGGAGAAAGCAATGCCTAGATCTGATGTTCCTGCAACATATCTGATGATCCGTTTCACGGCTTTGAGATGCGATACCTTGGGTTTTGCTTGGTACCTGGCACAAACACAAACACTATACATCAAATCAGGTCGAGTAGATGTAAGGTATAAGAGACTTCCTATCATTGACCGGTACAGTGTTGGATCAACATCATCTCCAGCATCGTCCTTTGAGATCTTATCGCTCGACCCCATTGGAGTACGCATGGGTTTGCTCCCTTCCAGCTTGAATTTTTTAACCATGTCCTTTGCATATTTGCTCTGGGATATGAAAATTCCATCTTTTCCTTATTTGACCTGAAGCCCTAGGAAATATGAAAGTTCTCCAACCATACTCATCTCAAACTTCTTCGCCATAGCACCTGCAAAATCATCAAGTAACTTTTGTGAGGTAGAGCCTACAATCATGTCATCAACATAAATTTGAGTAATGAGTAAGTTGGAGTTCTCCCTTTTTATGAACAATGTTCTGTCCACACTTCCGCGCACAAACCCGTATGTGATTAAGAACCTTGTTAAGTGCTCATACCAAGCTCTCGGGGCTTGTTTGAGACCATACAAAGCTTTTTTCAGTTTGAACACATACTAGGGTTTGTGTGGATCTTCAAAACCTTTCGGTTGTTCAACATAGGCCTCTTCCTTTAGCTCTCCATTTAGAAATGCTGCTTTCACATCCATTTGGTATAGTCTGATGTTGAGATAACAAGCTATTGCTAGAAGAAGCCGAATGGACTCTATTCTTGCAACGGGGGCAAAAGTGTCATCAAAGTCAATCCCCTCTACCTGAGTGTAACCTTGTGCGACTAGCCTTGCTTTGTTTCGCACGATTGTTCCATGCTCATCAGTTTTATTCTTGAAAATCCACTTTGTTCCTATAACATTCCTGTCAACAGGCCTAGGAACCAAGTTCCACACATCATTGTGAACAAACTGATTTAATTCCTCATGCATAGCATTTATCCAACACTCATCAGTTAAGGCTTCTTTCACATTTTTAGGCTCTATTTTTGAAACAAAGCAACTTACCCCAAGAAGTGTAGCACACTTAGTAAACATGCAAACCATCTCTTTATAGTTAACAGGTGGTTTACCTCTCGTGCGAACTCCATCTTGCACGTTACCTATGACTTGAGAGATTGGATGGTTTGCTCGTATTCTTCCAGGTGGTTCCCTTCTTTCACTTCCTATATGGACTTCAGATTCCACATCCTCTTCTTCAAACTCTGACTATTGAGGCTGTGTTTCCTGAGTTGTTGTCGCAACATCAGGGACATCGTCATGGTCTGCTCTCTCAAAATTCAGCTGTGTTGCTTCTGCATCTTCTGTTCCTATAAGTGTTGCTCCATCATCAAACACTACATTAATAGATTCTTGAATAGTGCATAATTTCAGATTATAAACTCTATATGCAACACTATTTTGAGAGTATCCAACAAATATGCCTTTATCACTCTTTTCATCAAACTTAGTAAGATACTCCCTGTCATTTAAAATGTAGCACACACACCCAAAAACATGAAAGTGTTGAAGGTTAGGTTTTCTCCCTCTTAAGATCTCATATGGAGTTTTGAACATTCCGGGTTTGATGTTGACACGGTTGTTGATGTGACATGCAGTATTCACTGCCTCTGCCCAAAAACGTTTGGCGATTTACTTTGCACTCAACATTACTCGCGCCATCTCAATCAACGTTCGATTCTTTCGTTCTACCACCCTATTCTGTTGAGGTGTCTTTGGAGCTGAGAACTCTTGGGAGATGCCTTTCTTCTCTCACAAAACAGTGAATTGCGCATTCTCGAATTCTCATCCATGATCTGTTCTTATACGAGCAATTCTCACACCAAACATATTAGACACGCGGGCAAACAAGTTTTTGAAATTTTCAAATGACTCAGATTTTTCTCTAAGAAAGAAAGTCCAGGTATACCTTGAATAATCGTTAACAGTTACTAGAACATACCTTTTACCTCCAAGACTTTCGACCTCCATAGGTCCAACTAAGTCCATATGTACTAGCTCAAAGCAGCGTGTAGTACCAAAGTGTTGTTCTTGATGTTGCACAACAGGGTGTGAAGCATGCACTTGCTTTCCTTTTTGACAATCTTTACACACAATCTTATCCTTCTTGTTGAGTTTAGGTAGCCCGCGTACAACTTCCATCTTCGTCAGCCTGTCAAGATTACGAAAATTAGTATGACCTAATCGTTGATGCCACAACACAGTATCATCTACTTGTGCTTTGTAGCATCGTGTATCATCAGTCATATAACAATTATCCTTTGACCGCTGCCCCGTCACAACACATATGTTTCTGTCATTGTACACTTCACATGCATCCTTAGTGAATCTGACCTGCAAGTTGTTATCACACAATTGACTTATACTAATTAAATTAGCCACAAGACCTTGAACATGCAAAACATTTTTTAAGGCAGGTAATCCTGATACATTAAGTACACCTTTACCAATGATTTTTCCTTTTGAACCTCCTCCAAAGGACACATTTCCTCCATCAAAAAACTCATAGTCCGAGAGACATGCTTTGTTTCCTGTCATGTGACGGGAACATCCACTGTCAAAGTACCATGAACCCGTGGTACTTGTCCGTAGTGCAGTATACACCACAAGACAGTTTACCTTTTCTTTTCTTACCCAGACTTGCTTGGGTGCTTGGTTCATCTTTCTATAAACCACATTAGCTTGCTCAACATCTTTTAATCGTTTAATACAGAAAGGTTTAATATGACCCGGATTAAGACAGTAATGACAGATATATGTTCTACGTTTCTTACCTTTCCTTACCTTTTTCCTTTTGTCCTTACTGGATGATGGATCAGGTTGTTTCGGAACAAAAGTCGGCATAACATATGGTTGGCTGCTCGATCCAGTTTGATAGCCAAGGCCCTTAGTGCCGAACTGTTGTTTGCCCAACATCTCTTCAAGCGTGTAGGTTCGTGTGTTCCATTTCTGAATGGTGAGCTCTGCTTTTTGGAGTTCAGTTGCCATTTTGTGTAGCTCCATTTCCTTTTGAGTTAGAGTAGCCTCGGTCTTTGTCAACACATCTTTGAGTCGTGAGTTTTCACTCAAGGTTAATTCCAGGTGCGACGCCTGATTCCTCCATTTCTGAAGTAGTTCATCATACAGTTTCTGTAGCTCCTGGACTATTAGCATGGTGTTGTCATCACATCCGTGACTGAGTTCCTTCTGGAGATCCTCTTCACCTGTTAAACAAACAAGAGCAGTAACATTTTCCAATAGTGAGTATGAATTGATGTTATACACGTTACCACTCAGCACAGGTGCGTCATCCTCTTCGATGTCGGACAAAGACATCGTCCACGGATCAAACCCCAAGGGATTATTACTTCCGCCATCTAGGATTGTCCCCAAACATGAGGTATGCATCGCCACCGTCTTTTCTTGTGCTACTTCAGCTTGCTCACTTTCTTCATCCTCATCGCTTGATCGATCAAGATTGGAGAAGAATTCAGCCTCATCCTCACTCCATGACACCCAATATGATTTTCCACGTTTCCTCAGTGTGTTGGCGCACTCTCTAGCGAAATGTCCAAAGCCTTTGCACTCCCTGCACTGTACTTTGTCGAGGTCAAACTTCTCACGCCTGAATCCTTCACTGGAGAAGGATTTTCGAAAGTTCCTGGGTGGGGTAGCCTCTCTTCCTTTGGGTGTTTGATACTCGCCTTTTTGGAACTCCGTTTCCCTAGGTTTTGGAACATACTGGCCTTGATTCATCTTTCTTATCATAGAGTTGAATTTGCGAGTTATCAGGGCAACGCCATCTCCTTCTTTGATTTATTCCAAACCAAGTTCCTCCTCGTAGGTCACGTCCTTGATTTCCTTGATTCTGCTCTCACTTGTTGATCCATCAATTAATGCTATAGGTTTCTTTTTGCTTGCTGGTGCTCTCTCCTCCAGGTTCATCTCATATGTCTTTAGACTATTCATGAGATCCATGAACTCTGTTGCAGCAACATTCTTAGATTCCATGAAAGCAGTAACCTTCATATCAAACCTTGAAGGTAGCGTTCTCAATGCTTTGGACACAAGTACCTTATTACTTAAGGGGTCCCCAAGATCTTGACACTCATTTGCAATGTTAAGTATCCTCTTTGTGTAGTCGCTAATATTCTCTTCCTCCTCCATTCGCATGTTTTCGAATTTAGAGGTAAGAATACGTAAGCGAGACTCCTTAATGCTGGTGTCGCCCTCACAATGCCTTTGAAGTATGTCCCAAGCATCTTTAGCACATGCAGAATTTTTGATGAGCTTAAAGATGTTGATATCAACACAAGAATAGATTGCGTTTATTGCTTTGTCATCAAAAGTAGCAGCATCATTTTGATCTCTCGTCCACTGCTCAGGTGGTGTTAGAGTAACATCTCCTTGAGCATCAGTCGTCTTGGGAGGAGACCAGCCTTTTTCAACGGACAACCAGGCTCTCCTATCAATAGACTTGATATGAGCCCGCATTCTGGTTTTCCAGTAGGAGTAGTTTGATCCATCAAGGACAGGTGGTCTGAAAGTTCCACTGTTGAGATCCATGTCAATCCTACAGTTGAGATACTAACCAGGACCTTACTCAGTATGTCGAGTAGAGGCTCTGATACCACATGAAAGTGTATCTCAACTGATAAATATGTGTTATATCAACACTTAACGCAACAACAAATACACACTCACGCGAAAGAAAACACACCAGATATATTTATGCGTGGGTTCAATAAGATAACCCACGCGAGTCTCACGACTAAAAATATATTATGAAAAGAGTAAAAACAGTAGTTACAGATAGTAGAATCCCTCTAGCTATCCTATCAACTACTCTTATGAAAACCACATCTCAAGAGCACAAGTTTGCCAATGAGATTAGAAACAATACAAGTAAGACAACTTGTAAAACTAAGAGATATTGAAAATTCTCTAAAAAGTACAACTTTCATCCACGTGAGTCTTATGAATTTATAGAAGCCACCAGAGCTTCTTCTCCAAGGCAAAGCAGAACGTGGATGACTATAGGAGGTGGAGATAGTTGGTAGCAGTAGTTGGCAGTTATTTGCCTGTGCTGTTGCGACATACGCGGAACATGAGAGTTGACCAGGTCAGCTTCAACAGATTCCTACTTTTTCTCGCTGGTTAGCTACAACTGAATTCCCTAGAAGAGTGGTACTCCTTTTCCACCTTCTTTAGGCAACGTGCTATACAAGAAGAAAGGCAAAACAATTAATAGAGTTGGGATAACTCTATCACTAAGGTTGTGTTTTCTTTGATGGATAAATTTATCCTTTGAAAATGTAGGATAAGAGTATAATTATCCTTTAAATTCCTTCTTTCTTATCCAGCATCCTATCTAAATTATAAATTTATCACTATTTTTCTTCTTAATCTCACTCTAAGGAAGGATAATATTATCACTCCGAATTTGAATGGATAATATTATCTCTACTTAGAGTGGGATTAAGGAGAAAATTAGTGATGAATTTGTAATTTGGATGTAAGGGATGAAAAAAAAAGAAGGAATTTAAAGAGTAATATACTTTTATCCCACATTTTCAAGGGAGTTCATTTTTATCAATTCAAAGATCAATTCTTCTTTTGCTAAATTATCTAAGGTGCAGACTGTGAGGTTGAGAATTTCTAGCTATATATATAATAGCAATTAACAAGTCTATTTAAGATATAACATAAAAGCATGGAGTTGAAACCTACTTGATTTGTTGAGAAGTAAAGCGTTGAATGAATTTAGACATAAATTGAGGTACGAACTTGCATTTGTTATCAAATACAACTTGAAAAGAAGCAATATTGCATTTTAGTTAAATGGATATTGAATTAACTTATTTGTTGTGGATCTTTGAGGTGAAAAGGGTTGAATGATGCTACTCTCCGCTTCTTTTCTATTTTCTCTAACATATGCCCTTAACTCATCTTTCCTTTCTCTTTGTTAAACTGATCTCTCTCCTTTTTACACAGGTAAGGTGAAAGCTTATAGGGGTTGGTAAAGATTGTGGTGAAAAGAAGCTCCGTACGTGGGCTCATTGGAGCCATTTATGTTGTTCTCTATGTATTGTTGTGTCTTTTGTGTATTCTATTGCACTTTCGTTTAATACTTGTGCTTTGCTTTGGTATTTAAATTTTAAGTCTTATTTCTTGTAAAAAGATAGATGTATCAATTTAGTCTGAATGAGTTCGATTATTTAACTCAGGTCGATTCACTTCAAATTCATATTTAAATTGATATTTAAATCTTTATTCGAAACGAATTAATAACTTCAAATAAAACTCAACATTAGTGTTTTATAATTTTTAATGGATACGAGAACTCTAATGTAATAGCTTATTGTTTTTTTATTTTCTGCAAAAGATAAGATTATTAATTTGGTAAGTTTGCGAATTTCTAAATTTTTTTTTATAATTTTTAATTCAGTCCTAGATTCATAAATTCAAAATTATTTTTTAATATTTCACGGAACGTTACCTAATTTTTTGTATTTATAAATTCAAAATTATATTTTAATACTTTATGTAACTTTTAACTATTTTTTTGGGTTTATAAATTTAAAATTAGTGTACATAATTTTTAAAATTCTATTTTTTAATTTATTAATAAATATAATTAATTATATTATAATACTTAAAATATTAATTAATAGAAAAAAAAATTAGAATTTTAAATATGTTTTTAGGGTTCAAAAATCTCACCAAAATAGTCATTTATGTTGGAGAAAATGAGAGAACAATGACTATTGAAATCCTAATTAGAGGCAAAAAAAAAAAAGAAGCTGCATATATGTATGACTACCAATCTACCATGATATGAAGATTAGTCGGTAAATATGTTGACAATTAATCATTTTTATTTTATTTTTTATATTATCAATTGAGTTTTTCTAAAAATAATTATATATATGTCATTTTTTTGTAAATATTAGAGGTACGGAACATTTTCTGATATCTAAGAGAAAGAGAGAGATGTGAAGGCGAATTCTGAGGTAAAGTCATAGCATATATATATATATATATATATGCCCATGTCTGACTGGTGGCGAAGGTGGTATGGCGGTGGATGGCGACGATGCAGGTGTCTTTGATCGCCGAAATAGCGGATATCGTTGTCATGGGGGGTGGAGAATGATTTTGCCACGGAAGCTGCACATTAAATGGAGGCGCAACTGATAAGTGTCGGTTGTGCCGCAGTGCCGGTTTTGGTAATCGGAGCATGGGAGTGGACGCGATGGAATCGGCGGCGGTGAAGTCGAGATTCGAGAGAGAAGAGAGGCGGCAGCGGCATTGAAGAATCCGTGAAGAGATCTAGTTTAATACAAAATATTTTCTCTCTCATTCCTTGTAATATAATATGGTAGCTGCAATTCTATAATTAAGGAATAAATTTCTCTTTCATAGCACAAATTACGTATTTAACCTTCTAATAATAATTATATAATATTTTATTCATTTAAAATTTAAAATTATGCAGTTAATTATGTGCCACATGATCTCAATTATGGATGGCCTAGATTACTTCCTATTTTTTATTTAAAAACAACTTTTTATATGATCTACATCCTCTATATATATATATATATAGGGTTATGTTTTAATATAAAGGAGATATTGCGTAAAGAAAATAGGAAGTAAAATATTCTCTTATTCTGTTAATTACACATTCTTTTTCATATTTTTCAAATTAATCTTCCATCTTTCAAGCATAACTTACCATCTTATAAATTCAAATTGTATTACCTATATGTAAATAAAATACAATCATTGCATCATAATAATTATACTATTGTATTATGCAAACAAAAATATGATATAATGAAACTTGACAATTATTTTTAATGCATATATAACTCAAATCTACAATATTAATTTTATTTTATTTGTGAAAAAGTATGATGTATAAAGTATATAGTTTATTAGTATTTCAATCTTAATACACAAATATCTATCTTTATGTCATTCAATATTTTTTATTTGAAATATGATAAATGAATCTTAATACAAAATATAATGCATTGATATCCATAAAATTGTGCATTAGAATTTCAAAGATAATAAATGAATCTTAATACAAACAGTCAACCTAGAAGATTGACACCCGTACTTGATAACGTGCATCGTATGTGGGAATTAAAAACAGTCAACCTGGAAGAGGAGGTTGGAAACGGTCATTCTATTGGAATTGAGATATCAATCAGATCATTCGGGAAGCACACCTCTTTAGAATTTCGACACCGACTGGAGTGAAGCAAGTTCACGAAGAGTCACGGCGGCCCGTCAGATGAGAGAGCTCGCTAGACCAGTGATTGGAGCTTCAGCATCACCGATTTTGTTATGAGAAATAGCTCGGAACTACGAGCTGAAGAACATACACTTCAATCAGTTACCATCCTTTTACGGCATGCCGGCGGAGGATGCATTGAATTTCATCTGGGAGTTCTATGTTATAGTTCAAACCTTCCCTCTTGGAGGTTTGAACGAAGACCAGTTGAAGATGAGATGCTTCCCTTACACACTGAAGGACTGAGCTAAGACATGTTTTATGTCTTTAGCACCTAATTCACTGCAGAATTGGAATCAGGTGTCCGAGAAGTTCATGTCAAAGTGGTATCCAAACTAGAAGACGCAAGAGGTGAGGTCACAGCTGACGGAAATCTTCGAGACCATGGTTGGGAACTCACAGCAAGGAAGCTCGAGAGGTCAGAAGAAAAGGGTGAATGAGGCAACATCGAGTAATGACATGGTGAGATAATTGGTGGAACTCACGAGGCAAGTGCGAGCTATTTGAACTACAGACGAGTAACCGAGAAGGAGTGCGGGGAATGAAACCTGCGGAATCTGTGGAGAGTTTGGCCACAGGGCTAATGTATGTGTTAATGCATTTGAGCCACACAAGGAACATGAGGAGCAAGTGAATGCTCTTCAAAATTTTCAACCACGCCCGAAGTTTCATCCGTACTCTAACACTTACAACCTAGGGTATCGGTATCATCCAAACTTCTCGGGGAGGCAACAAGCACCGCAAGGGCAGCAAATGCCACCGCAGCAAGGATTCCAACAATTTCAACAACCGCAACAGCACTTTTCACAGCCCCAACAACATCAAGATTCACCTCAAGGCCCTTCCAGATCGTCGGTGGAAGAGAATTTAAACAAGTTTATTCAAGCAAGCCATCAGAGATTTGAGACTGTGGAAGCCAATGATGAGGATTGAGACCCAAGTCGGGCAGCTAGCTGAGATAGTTGGAGAGCTTGTCCAGATGAACAAAAACGACAAGCTTCCAAGTTAGCCCAAGTAAGCATTAGCAGTGACGGTGCTGAGAAGTGGAAAGGTTGTGAACAACAATGTGCAAATGCCAGAAGATGAAGATGAGAATGGGAAGAACGAAGAGAGCACTCCATTAGCTCCTCCAGAAGAGGAGACTATTGTTTTAGCCCCTCCAAAAGAGAAGAGGAAGAGAGGAGAGTTACATAAGGCCGACAAACCCTTATAAGCCTCATATTCCTTTCCCGGGGCGATTGAGGAATGAGATGCAAGACCAGCAGTTCTTGGACTTTTATAAGATGCTCTCGAAGGTGAATGTCAAACTTCCTCTATTGGATATGATCCGCAATGTTCCGGCATACGTGAAGTTCTTCAAAGAGCTAGCATCCAAGAAGAGGCGATTTGTGGAAGACGAAAAGATAGTGGTATCGGAAGTAGCAAGTGCAATTTTGAAGCATCAGCTCCCACTGAAATAGACTGACCCAAGTAGTTTTGTGATCAAGATCTCTCTTGGTAATGGTAAGTCTGTTTAGGTATGCTTGATCTAGGGGCCGGTATAAATTTGATGCCTTATTCTATATTCATGAGATTAGGATTAGGTAACTTGAAGCCTACTAGGATGTCTTTACAATTTGCTGATAGATCAATTAGTTACCCGAAAGGAATCATAGAGGATATCCTGGTTAGAGTAGGAGATCTTATAGTACTTGTTGATTTTGTTGTTCTTGATGTGAGTGAAGTTCATGAGTCTGGGAATGAGCATATGGTTCTTTTAGGAAGGCCTTTCATGGCAACTACTAACACACTCATAGATGTTAAAAATGGAAAATTGCAAATGATTGTGTTAGGAGAAACTATTTCCTTGTCTGTCCGGGAAATATCCCCTCATCCTGTACAAAGTTTAACTGATAACTGTTATTTCATCAATGCTATTGATGCTTTGGC